>VWZD01007190.1:120220-192883 GCA_013396695.1 Sakesphorus luctuosus | reverse complement strand
CTGCCCCCCCAGCCTAGCGGGAAGGCCCTGTCACCAGGGGTCACGCATGTCACCCCCGCTGTGACAGCTCCCTTGCCCCTTGCAATAAAGAAACAACCAAGTGTCACTTCTCCCCAGGTGCCTGCTGTGCCCCCAGCCCCTCCTGGCCCCACTCCCCCTGCAACATTCCCAAAGCAGCAGAGTTTCTCTGTGAAGCCTCCTCCGTCCCCTCAGTCCCCAGTGCCATCCGTGGTGAAGCAGATAGTGAGCCAGTTCCCACCTCCTCCCACCCCCCCAGCCACCGAGCCCCAGCCTCTGAAACCCCTTCCACTGAGTGTGGCTCCACAATCACCTCCAGCAGTGAAGGCAAAGCCCAAGTGGCAGCCTGCTGCTGCTCCCTCACCAGATTTTCCTCCTCCTCCACCAGAGAGCAGTTTAGTGTTTCCTCCTCCACCTCCTTCTCCAGCTTCCTCTGCAGGTTCTCCCCCGCCTGACAAATCAGGATCTCCAGTCAAAAAGGCCGGCAAGACATCCAGCCCTGGAGGGAAGAAACCGCCTCCAACACCTCAGCGCAACTCCAGCATCAAGTCCACAAGCTCTATTGAGTACCACGAGTCCAAGAGGCCTTCAGTGGACCGCCTTGTCAGCAAATTTGCACACCCACCAGAGCCGTCAGGGTCTCCTTCCAAGGAGTCATCGCCTCCTCCAGCCCCTCCAAAGCCAGGAAAGCTCAACCTTTCTGGGGTGGGCCTGCCCCTTGTCCTTCCACAAGGTGGGATCCCAGCCAAGGCTTCTGCTCCGAGCGTGTCTGGAAAGGAACCTGTGGTTGAATTCCCTTCTCCACCATCTGATTCAGACTTCCCACCACCACCACCTGAAATAGATCTTCCTCCCCCACCAGTAGAAATTCCGTCTGTGTTTTCAGGCAGCACCTCCCCAAAAGTCGCTGTTGTAAATCCCCAGCCTCAGGCGTGGTCAAAACCATCAGTGAAAAAAGCCCCGCCGCCCACACGCCCCAAGCGGAACGACAGCACCCGACTGACGCAGGCGGAGGTCGCAGAGCCACCGGGGCCAGCTGCCCCTCAAGTGCCCACTTCACCCAAGTCCAGCCTTAGCGTGCAGCCAGGATTCCTGGCAGACCTCAACCGGACGCTGCAGCGGAAATCCATCACCCGGCACGGCTCCCTGTCCTCGGCGCGCGTGTCCCGGGCAGAGCCCACGGCCACCATGGACGACATGGCGCTGCCGCCGCCCCCACCCGAGCTGCTGGCTGACCAGCAGAAGGCGAGCCCCTTCGGGGGCACTCACATCTCCGGCTATGCAACGCTGCGCAGGGGGCCGCCCCCCGCGCCGCCCAAGCGGGATCAGAACACCAAGCTGTCGCGGGACTGGTAGTCAGTCGCGAGGGGCCGGTGCTGTCCGTGACCCGTGAGCTGCGCCGTGATCAGCCAGCCCGGGATCTTGCGCACTTGGAGAGAATGTGGGGATGTGGATGAAAGCCCCATCAGAAGAGGTGATCTCAAACTGCAGCTAAATGTAAAGACATTCCCCTCTCATGGCTAGGCTAAAAAAGTTGTGGGCTTGGGGTGTTGATATTTTATTGGGAAAGTGGGTAGAGAGGCGTTGGCTTCATCCTTTCAGTTTCTTTTACCCTTCATCCATAGGATTGGACCAAAACCACATTTTCTTACTTTTTCTGCATTTAGGGGAGGGGGAGGGAGATGATTTTTTGTAGTGTCTGTCCACGTGAGACATGTCTGTGCATGTATTATAAGTGTAGGTATATAATATATTGTGATATATTTCGTCGCAATTATAGAAGATAACCAGAATGTTTTTGTAGAACCGTATTTATTGTTTCAGTCAGTGTATTACCTGGAACCGGACTCTAACTGGTCAAATCTTACCACAAAGGTGGAGATGTCGGGGGCACTTTAAAGAAAGGAAGGAGAAAAACCAAACCCACAAACTTCTCAGCAGTTTGTGGTGGGTAAATGGTGCAGAGCTGAGGTGTTCTGCTGGTAACTGTACACTGTCCATTGATTGAAAAGTACAGATGCAATGTACCAAAACATTCTGGTCATAATACTACTGAAAATGAGTGTGTTCTGAGGGAAAAAAAAAGATTTTATATATAGTGGGCTGGAGTGAAATATATTTATATTATAAAGAGCCTCCTGCTCCTCCCAAATAATTTAAAAAGATACACTGCTACAAATTATTTCAAAGTTATTTGTCCACGCAGTTAAGTAGGATAAATATATATTATTCTAAACCAGTATGCATTGTAACTGATAGTAGGCTCGATCATTTGTTTCTATGGCTCAAGATGAATATATTTGTGTTAACCCCTTCTGAAAGCTGCCAGGACTTCTGCAGCTGAAAATCCTGCCAACCCACGAGGCTGACCCACGCTGATCCATCGCTTGTCTGTGTATTTCCTTCCCTGAATGAACAGGTAGGTTTCTGCAGAAGGCATTCTTTTCTCGCACAAGCATACACAGGATACAGTCTCACCTGGTCTGTGCCTGAGAAGATGTACTATCTTTACAAAAACAAGTTTCTGGTAATATGTAAAGAAAGTATTGTTTGTAACTTGTTAGAAATTGTCAGGAAACTTTCCCTTCTAGAAAGACAGAAGGGAGTGGCAATTTCAAGCTAAGCAGAGTAGAAATGCTCTCTTTGACCCACCAGAGACTATGACCAGTGCATTAACCTGTCAATTACAAAGGTGCACTTCTAGCAGTGAAGGAAGAAGACTGGAAAAACCAACCTTGAGGCAATAACATTTGCTAATAATTTAATTTAAGGGCCCATATGAGTAGGAAATAGACTATTGGTTTGCTTTGGTTTTTCGTGAGTCATCTATTTACAATCCATCACCAGATCAAGTGGTACAGACCTTTCTTGTACTTCAGCAGCTTGACTGTACAGTCCTACCCATGCATTCAGACCTTGTGATAAGGCAGTGTAGGTAGTCTAAGTGGTCTTATCCATCCTGCATGTTCATTACGGGGTGCTGGTACACAGCCTTTTGTAAAACAGCTGAAATACTTGGACTGTACCTACCCCAGCTTCCCTCATCACCACGGGGATACTGTCAATAGGCTCCTAGGGCAAATCATTTCACTGTTTGCTTACCTTTTCTCCAAAAGCAAACTTTAAATGCTTTCCTTTCTCCAAAGAATGAAGCAAAGGCAGCGCCATGACCTAACAGTATCCTCACATGTGTAAAAACTCTATGAACTCAACTCACATTAGGGTACTTCAGGATGATAGATTTAAGAAATACTGTGACAGTGTCCTCCATTCTTTTTTATTTACAAAGTTTTTTTAAAAAATCCAGATAATAAAATAAATCTTTGTCAATATTTTATGAATAAGAAAAAAGTTTTGCTAATTAGAGGGGGAAAATGACACATCTATAATTATATAGTTTTAAATAGGTGCATCATGAAAAGAAAAATTAGTGGTGCTGTCTCTGCTGACCTGTTTCGTATGATTTTTTAAAGATCTATTTCAGCACCTCTGGAAATTGTTTTAATATTTCAGACTAGTTTTTTTGAGCAATAAGAATATATACCATTGTGTGCATTTTTAAAGCACTGCTATGGAAAGGCACTTTTTTGTATCTTTCAAATTGTTCACCAAGTTTTGTTTCTACTATTTTTGTGCTTACAAAGTGTCCTTAAAAGCATTTGCATTGTTGAGTTTCAGCATGTTCAGTGTAGCTGGTGAGTAACCTCACAGGAAGGTTTAGCTGTACTGCAGTTCATGGGTGCTGGAATCTCCAGCACTGGTCCTCCTGCTGCTTCGTGCTGTGTGCAGCTCCTGGGGCTTGGACACACAGTGGAGCAAAGGGTGCACAGGAACAGTCACAGCTCCTCAGCTGTTACCCTGATGGGTAAGTGGGCATGCTCTGCTCCCTGGAAAGGTGCATCTGGGCTGCTGCAGTGTGTGCTCCCAGGTGAGAGCAGTCAGGGCATTCTGCTTGCCCCATCTGCTTTGCTTTTCCCCAGGACAGCTCCACTGGCATGTGCCAGTTCCAGCCCATTTACTTTAGTTCATTCAGTGCAGGTATCTCTGGGCTTTGGACTCAGCACAGCACTGTTTGAGTGCAATTTCTTCAGAGACATTTGAGCTTTGTTCTCATTTTCCTGTGCCCACATTCATTTTCCCAGTATCTCTCCCTAGGCAGCGAATCCATGCTTACTACTGCAGGCTACTAACAGCTTGCTGGGAGACAGATATTGAACTCTTTGTTTGCCACAAAAACAATGAATGTCAGCATGGGTGGGACCCTGCATTCCTTCTTGTTACAGTTTACTTCCTAAGTGATCCAGAAATAGTGAGTGGCTGTAGCTTCCCTTCCCTCAGCTGAGCGCTGAGATGTGGATACACTGTGTTTCAGACAATTGGGCTGCCTTTTCAGCTTATGAGACCCCCCATCATTGTAACTTGCTTTTCCTGTGTACTTACCGTTTTTGTGACAGTAAATATTTACGCCCTATTTGCACGTAAGTTATTCCCCCCCACCCCCCGTGTGCACTGGTCTTGTAATTGCACCATTGTATTTATTTAAATCAGAAAATTAAGGGGCTGGATCTCAGACACACAGAAAGATGCTTCCTGCATCCAACCATGGGCAGTAATCCTTCTGGCACTATTAAAATGAGCATGTGAAAGCCGAATTTTCATACTTCAGACACAAAGCTGGTGCTTTGATTCCAAAATACTAAGAGTATATGGCTACAGTTGTGTTACAGGAGGAAATGCGTGGCCTGTGACACTTGTTAAGGCGGGTGTCAGGGAAGCCCCACTGCTGCAGGGGCAACTGAGAGCATCCAGCTGCTTTGGTTAATCTGTTCCACATCTGGTCTTCATTTTCCCTCTCATGCAGCAGTAGCATCCACCTCTGAGCAGCAGGGTCCCTCCTGTGCAGCACAGGTGTAGAAAGCAGGGAGCTGGTCTTCTCAGACCCTTTCATCGTAATTCAGATGTTGAGAAGTTGCTCTGAAAGGGAAAACGAGGCTCTTCTATCAGCACTGATCTTAGAGGAGAAATTTTTAAAAACAAAAGAACACAGGTTCTGAACTAACCACGGTAACACGGTGGAGGTGGCTATGCTGCAGTTCCGGTTAGTATTTTAAAACCTGTGGCTGGGAGAGGAGGTTAGACACAAATGTCTAAATAATCCTGTTACTTTTTATGGAAGAGGAAGGTTCCTGCTTCACCCTGCACAGTGGTTTCTTCTGGGGCAAACCACCACTGACTGCTCTGACTTGGTGCATGACCTCAAAGCCAAAGAGCTCCTCTCCTGAACTTACTCTGCCTGCAGGGCAACAGTGACTCACTGACACATCAGGGAAACCAAGTGAAGCTACCTGGATCACTTTGGTTTCAGGTCTGATGGGAGAGGAAGCAGTTTTTTAAACAAGTGCATTTTAACATTTACTGTTCTGGGCTTGCACATTTAAAGGTTTTCGAAATCCTTCTTTCTGTGCCCTTAGGCAACTCGATAAATAAGCTCAGAGATAAAGGGTGGGCAGTTTTCCTCTGAGTTAAAATTATTTTTCCACAGTTTAGGGAACCAAAAGTGCCATTTCAACAGCAGAAGGGCAAAAGAGAAATTTTCTGCTTTTTACAGAAAACGGCATAGAACCAAATTGTTTTGCTTCAGTGGTACCACTGCAGGTAAATTTGTTTCTGATTCAAAATAAGATTATAAGTGGGTCTTACTATGAGTGTTACTTCAACTAGTGTCATGTTAAAAACAGGTGCACTCTTGGAAAGCAGTATAAACTCCTGGCAGAAGGTAGTGAGGATGTAGCCAGAACATGTGAGTTTGGTTGGTTGGTTGCCTTTTTGCATTCCTAAGGTGTAGATCATGTACTTGATCAAACGGTGCTCCTCATTGTGAGTCTTAATTCCTCAGGGTCCATTTGTGGCTCCTGGTGTTTAGTTTTGCATTCCCTCACACAATCAGGGCAGACTCCAAACTAGAGATTTAACACTACACAGGATAGTTTTTCTCAGATGTTTTTGTAATGTGCTGGGCTTTAAGCTTTATATTGGAATTATAAGTTTGTGTTATTTCCCTTTCTGAGTTCTTTTTTCCCTTCAATTACAAAATGCCCATGAAGACTAACCAAACCAGGGTTCTGTTGCAGGGGCAGCACTCGCTAATGCTGTGAGCTAGTGAGTCACAGGATTGGTCTAGTTCTGAGAAGTTCAAGACACTAAACTGCAAGTGAGATGACAATGCATGCTTATACTGCACAATGTAAATTACAGTAATTGCAATGAATGGGGGAAAATAGTCACTTGGGTTAACCATTATTTGGTTCTGTGAGGCACTCAAGGGGGCAAGGACTAGGTGAGCTCTTTGTTCAGCAAGTGTGTGTATCTTTGGTGGCAAGAGTAGAGAAGTTGGAAGACCATGAGGAACAGGAACTAGGGCTGGATGCACAATCCCCTACGGCAGGGACTTAGATAAGTGAGTGAGAAGGAACTCGAATAAGAGATTTTAGACACTACCCCCCCTTATTTAAATGCTTAAAGGCAACTTAATCTTTTAGGCGACTGGTCTTTTAGGCAACTGTGGAACCGAAACAGCTGTTCCTACAATGGAAAATTCTTTCCTCCCCACTTGCCCAAGATGCCAAAGATGCATTCAGAGTTAAATTCCAGGTACGCAGATGTGTTTGCACCAGCCTCTCCAGAGGCCAAGGTGCCAGGAGCTGACGTGATGCTGATCTGCTGCACGTCTGGCAAGAGAACAGGGTGCCACTGTTAAGAGACTGTGCATCCCTTGCCTTTAGCCAACACTGGAAACTGGGTACACACCTGCAAGGGGTGGGGGCAAAGGACAGTTTAGCAAACAAACCTGTGCCCACCGTGCCCTGCTGCTGATTTGGTGCAGCACTGTAGAGCTTGTACTTCTAAAAGGAAAACTAAAGGCTTCGTCTCAAGTTGTAATCAGAAATCTTAGGCCTCCTAGTGGACTGCAGTGGACCAGAAATTAACTGGAACAGCAGTTTGTTTTATGGTTTACATTAACTGTTACCAGCCACTGGGAATATTCTGTATAATACTGGAGATGCAAGTGTAAGAAAAAGTGTCATTGCAATGATGATTTGTCTG
This sequence comes from Sakesphorus luctuosus, assembly GCA_013396695.1. Classification (NCBI taxonomy): domain Eukaryota; kingdom Metazoa; phylum Chordata; class Aves; order Passeriformes; family Thamnophilidae; genus Sakesphorus; species Sakesphorus luctuosus. The sequence goes on along the minus strand of VWZD01007190.1, from coordinate 185,761 downwards.
TGCAGCAAACTTGTGCTGAGTGCTGTAAATACATTCATGTTTACTGCTTTAAAAAGAAAATTGCACATTTTATCTTTCAATGGGATTGCCTCCCCTCTTCTTCCCTTTCCAAAAAGAAAAAATCAAAGCTCTTTTAGACTGATAGCTTCAGGTTGGGGGGAGCTTTGCCATATTATAAATATATATAAATATATGTATAAATATACTTTTTTAAGCATGAGAGAGGACAAAAGAAATACTACATTATAGAGTACCCAATATAGATCATTATACAATGGAATATGCACAATTCAATAAAGATGTAGTTAAATTTAATAACCTGTTTTAATCCTCTGTCTTGCAATTTTCCTTTTCCATGAGTTCAGAACTCACCAAGTTCTTAGGGCATCAGTGGTTCCCCGCTGTAGAGATCAGGTATCTGATGGCCTACAGGTGGGAACTGATATGCTCACTCTTAATAAAATTGCTTTTCATTCCTTTGCACAGTTCTTTCCAGTTGGATCAGAGCTGGCTGTACCAGTAACATGGTGCACACCAATTACAGGTCTAAAGAAGAGCCAGGGTGAAGGCTCACCTTTTCCATGTGCCTCCTCCCTGAGGCTTGCAGTGCTGCACAGCTCTGCTCCCCCAGGAACAGCTGCTGCCTGGGAAGTGTTGCTGCAGCCCCTCAGTTCCCCTCCCTCTGGGCTGTGCCCTCAGGCTGCCCCTGCATCCTTCAGCAGCACAGATGGGAGACAGGACAGCAGCAGTTGCCAGAAAAGCAGCAGTCATACAGAGGTGGAGAGAGGTGCTGCTGAAGGCAGCAGGCTGTGTGCCAAGGGTCATACTGCTGCTGGGGGAAGGGCAGCACTCAGAGATCCTCGGGGACCGGATTCCTACACACATAAGGCACTGTCCCTGCCCGTGATGTGTTGAAAAGTCTGGCCAAAGACAAGGAATGTGACACAGCTATGGCACGCTCACAGAACACATGGTGTGTGCTTTGTTCCTTTTATTTAGGGCTTGTAACAAGAGGGTTTAGTACACAGCAACAATTAATTCCAAGTACAATTAAAAAAATTTAAAAATTGGGTTTTGCACTCACTGGAAGGTGGGTCAAATGGCACACACAATAAAATGTTACTGGCAGCATACAGCTCCCCAGAGTCCTGTGGGCTTGGTCATTTACAGGGGCTCTGCACTCATCCACTGCAGCAGCAGTACCAAAAGCAAAAGCACAGCGTGCTCCTCCTCTGACTGCAAACCAAAGAGGGGGGGATCTGCTTTCAGAAAAGTGGGCATGGACAAAATCCATGTTAGACACCAACATCTCCAGAGAATTCATAGAAACTATTTGTCCATGCAAGTTGCAAAAGACACTTTTTCAAATGTGAAAAGAAGCACTTGTTACTTGTTCTTTACAAAAAAATCTCAGACATGTCAGCACTTTACCAAGGCGCTGCAATGAAATGAATTTGTACACAGCTCTTCCTATTAGTCAGTAGTGATAGGATTCTTCTGAGGTGTTAAGAGAAACCAGAACAAAGGTACTGCACACATTTCAGCAGGGTCACCATGTCAGTGTTCAACAGGTTGCTGGCTGTAGGCTGACCTCTGGACATCAGGCTGCTGCTGCTGCCTTCACTGCTTCGTAATATGTCTTGCAATAAGCAGTAAGTGTATTTAGTAGAGTACCAAAGAAACCAACTCTTCCTGCAGGGGCAGGAGATTGAACAAAACTCATAGGTGTTTTTTGTTTTTTTTTTAATGAAAGCAGCAGAACACCATGGTCTGTAAATTAATCTATCTAACAGCAGTTGTCAAACCGTGGCTGCATCAAGCTTTCAGCAATCTCCCCATGGACATGAGCTGGGGTCCCACTACTGAAGTTTTAAAATCAGAAACAGAGCAATAGGACTGTTACTAGACACTGAATTTAGCTACTGGGGAGAAAAAAACCCCAAAACCACACATTGTTCCCTTCTTGTACTGTTCTATCTCTGTGTAATAATGTGGCAGTGCCAAATACTGGGAGATGCCAAAAGATGGGGAAGGTGAATACAACTTTTAGCACAGTAGAGTCTTCTATGCAGCACCCTCTAAGCTGTAGCCCATCATCTACCTGCTAATGTTCAGTTTCCACCAGAGATCAGTGTTGTAAAGACTTGCCTTAGTGATTGCAACAGCACTGTACATTTTCCACTGCCACAGTTGCCAACATGGGAACTGGAGTCTCTACGTGGTGTTTGTAATGCTGCCTCAACTGCTGCAGTGCTTGATCAGTGACTCTTTGTACTTCGGATGCAAGTACCACTCCTAGTACAGCAACAGCACCGTGGACTTTTCAACAGCAGCCTCCAGCACCTTCCAGAAAGTTGGCCTGCAGAGAATGCAGATGGTGCCTGTTTTACAAAACGTCCTGTCCCAGCTCTGGGAGGTGAAGGCCTGTAACTGCTCCCAATTTACTAATGCACATAAAGTGCCATCCTTTCCAGAAAGGAAAACACGAGGTTTGCTTTATGCCTGGAGCCCACAGACATAGCTAATAAAAAAGCAAGCTCGTTTCCAGCAGAGGCACATCTGTGGCATTTGGTAAGAAGTGGTGAAAGTTGCTAGAAGAGCTCAGCACTAAGTCACCATCAAACATAGGTGGGAGACACCACAGAAGCACAACAGTATCGGGCACAACCCTCTTCCACCTCTAGCCAACAACACACACATACACAGCAGGCAGCAACCCACCCATGCTCCACCAGAAAAGGCTCATCAACCCTGCTGCTGCCTCACTTTCTTTTCATGATCCACTGAAAAGCCCTGGATAAAAGTGGCACTTTGCAGAAGCTGAATCACTGCCAATGTCAACTTTGGCTGTCACCGAGAACGCTCAGCAGCAAAGAAAGAAAATGCCCAGCAGCAGTGAAAGGAGAACAAATTGCTCTAGCAAGAACTAGCTCACACCAGCAGCAAGCTCCAGCACTTTCATGACCAGCTCAACTCAAGGACAAGGTGACATGGTCAGCCTCCTGGTAATACACACCAAGTTCTGTCATCTACCCTGGGGCCATACCATACCTCTTGTCCTCCAGAGACAGCAGCAGCTCTTCGGTGCAGCAATATCTGCCTGTGTCTCACCAGTGAGACCAGCAAGTGTTCAGGCATTGCTTCAGCTGTCTGGCGCTTACTCCAGCCAGTGCACTTGGAAACACCCTCAGGACTCTCAAACATAACATTTGCTGCTTGCCTCTCCTACCCCTCAGCCCTCTGCTGCAACAGCCACTGAGAGGGGGAAAAAAAAAGAGGAGGGGAAAAAATGGGTGAGACACATGCAACCTCAGTCGTCTCTCTTAGGCTGGAAAGAAGGCACCAAAATTAACCTGCTTCAGCACTAGATGTGGACAGACTCAGTCAGACTTCTCTCATGCAGGCACATGATGGAGAGGCAGGTGTAATTAACAGCTTTGTCCCTGGGGCCAAGAGAAGAAGAAACCTCTGTCAGAGCAAACCAAGGCAAAATACACTGCTAGAGGATGCTGAGCAATATTCTGTGCACAATGGAAACAGCTGGCTGGGCTAAGGCAGTTCTCACAAGGGGAGAAAATACTCATTTTGGCCATACAGCACTCTTTGGGCTATGCTGGAGCATCTCCTTCCCCCACCTCTCATGCCTACACACTCCTGCTTCAACAACCTGCGATGCTGAACACCTTCAGGAGTGGCAGCAGAATGCAGCAGTGAAGAGATGTTGTGCACCTATTTAAAATATTGAGGTGTTTCTCACACCCTCCCACTTGCCACCCCCTTTTAAGGTAAACCCATAAATTAAAAAGGGGTGGGAGAGAGAAGGTTTTGGGAAAGGAGAAGTACAGGGGGAAAATCTGGAAAAGCAACCCTCACTGACTTTACTAGCATGCAATCTATGTAACATTAATATACAAAGCCTGTTTACCTTGGCCTGGTCTATGACCATTACATCACATCGTCCCCAACAAGCCACAGAGTTAAAATCTGTACAAAATAAAAATATGCATAAAACTCAACAAATTTCTTTACATTAGTACTGCATAATAAAGCATAAAACCAGCAGGCGGTGACCCAGAAATTCCATCCACAGCAGTTCTTGCAGGATAAACAATTCCACATGTTATCAGCAGGGACCAAACTAACCCCTGGCCCATCAGAACAAAGCCAGTTCTTCAAGGAATGTCACACATTCCACTGTCACGGTTTTGCACCCTCATCTTCTGTGCTGGGCTCTGGCAAGAGTTCAGCTCACACTGCTCTTCTCTCAACACAGAACACTTGCAAGATGCAAACCCATCTGAATGAAGATTAAGGACCAGGGGTGTGTATCACACACAGGGGAGGTACACACGTATCCCCACCACCTGCCAGGACAGTTCAAGCACACGCTCTGACACAGACTGGGCTAAAGACACATCTCACTAAAGCATGACCTGCCAGCTGGAGTGTGAGGGCACAGGCACAGGGGTTTTGCTCTCTTAAGAACTCACTACGCTGCCCTAATGCTGCATTTGAGCACCATGGGCTTGTGAGGGCTGCTGTTCAATCACCCTGGCTGCAAGCACTGCCTCCCTGTGCCAAAGTGTAGACCTGCCCAATGACACTACAAACTGTCATTCCAGTGACTACACAACCAGTGGTTCTGGGCTTGCTCCCAGAGAAATGATGGGCTGAAGGAGCTGAACATGGCTGCTTCTCCTAGTCTTGCTGCAAGACAAGTTTTCGCAAAGAAAACGGGTGCGTGTGTTCTGGCAAACACACCCAAACAATAATGCTGCCAGCTTCCAGAAAGAAGGCAGCAGTGCTTAGGCTACATGTGGATTGAGCAGGGTAGAAAGTAACGTCTATCTGCACACCAGTTTCTTCAAAGTTGTCCCTGCTGCAAACTTCAACCAAACCAGTTCCTTGCAAAAGCTCAGAGCAGGTGATACCATTCCTCCATGTCCTGCAAACACATCTCAACTGTTTGTTTTCTCCTTCTTTCCCCCTGAGCAGCTATGGCACCTCCCTGCCCAGGTTTGCACCACACCTGCACCTCCATCCTGGTATTGCACTAATTACCAAGCAAGGTATTGGGTCAATTACCTGCCTGTTGCCAATACCATCACAAACCCAGCCCTGTGCAGTGCTCTGTTTTACACACAGGCCTCTCTAAGACAGCTGCAGCATTGTCTCACCTTGGACAAGCTGCCATTGGTACCAGCTGGAACTGGGCCACGTGACAGTCAAGAGTTGCCCAGGAAGATGCCCTGGCCCAGGAGGCTCTCACCACACAGGATCAGCTCAATTTGCAGGCTAACAAGGCTAAACAGAAAATTTAATCAGTTAATGCATGATATTTACTCAAAGGTAACATTTAGACCTTCCCTTAGGCAGACTAGTACAGCCGTCACTCAGTGACCACAAAGCAGAGTTTTTAACTGAGACTAGATTAAAAAGCCAAGTATCATCACAAAGGGCTACAGAGCCTTCTGTTGGGGTTACTCCACCCCAAGCCACCAGTACAGCTCAAAATATCTATTATAATAAACAGTGGAGAGGGCTAGGGAAAGAGCTAGAACTACTACTAGTTACTGCTTGGATTTCCATGGGAAACCAGTACACACAACAGCCCTTTTACTTCCTCTGAAGAGATTTTGGCAACAGACATGAAGACGACAATTGCCGTTTGTCCTGCCTCTGCACAGGGCTCTCACAGTACGTATGCAAATCTAGTCATCAAGTACAAAATAGCCAACTTACAATACCTGATTGGATTTTTAAGATTATATTGTGCATAAGACTAAAGTCTGGGGGCAAGTTTCTCTAGTGCAAGCAGGCATGAGTAGATTTGAACCTTGGACCACACCCCCTAGAGTTTATCCTCAGACCCCAGGAGGACCTGTAAACTTTGTTTCGCCTTCACCATCAACGGCATCTGTGAGTTCTGTTTGAACTGGCAGAGACCATGGCAAGGAGCTCGCTGTGGAGAGGAGCACGTTTACATCAGTGCAGAACACAAAACAAGTATGTGGCATTCAAAAGATGAGGAGGAAGTGGGGGCAGGGGCCCTCTGGGCTGCAGCCATCTGAATTGTCTGAACTGAGAGGTGAGTGAATGAAAGCCAGCTCTGTGTGCCCCTGTGTCAGCCTACATGTGCAGAGCAGCTGCACAAGTGTTTACGCTAAAGATTTATCCAGCTCTCTGAAGTCAGTGACAGAAACATCTCTGTGTAGAATCCCAGTGTCTGCTAGCACATGACTGTTCTTCCAGCTGCACAGGAGTGTGGTGTAGAAACAGGAGGGATGTCCACTGGCCAGTAACCTTCACCACAAGCCTCCAGGACATACCCAGTGCCAGGCACTGCTGCCAACGGTAACACCATGAGGGCACACAGGATTCCTGAGACAGATCCCAAGGCCTGTCAGAAGAAGTCAGAATTCGAGTGAAGTATCAGCTACTCAGCAAGTTTGTTATATCTGAACGGGTCAGCTTAATTCAAAGTCAGATGGCTCAGCATAGCCTCTGCTGGCCGCTGGAAGAGCCATTTGTTCAAACAACTCAAATCACTACTGTTTTATAATGAGAAGGAAAAAAGGAAAAAAAAAAACCAAAAGAGTGGTTGTTACAATTATCCTTCAATCAGTTATACTGGATAGGGCCCCAGAGGCTGGTGGAGATCTGGGAAGCCTGACAGCTCCTGCAGCAGGAGATGCAGTGTTCTGTCCTCTAGTCTTCACTCTGAGTAATGCATGATCGACTCCACGTAGTTCCCTGGGAAGAGCCCTGTCACTCCATTCATGACCCCCTCATACCAGCCATCATCATTTTTCTTGATGACGTAAATGATGGCACCTTCCTGAAAGGAGAGCTCATCTTCTTTGTCCTTGGTGTAGTCATAGATCGCCACCACTAGGAAAGAACAGAGCATGACTGTTAGGAGAGGTACAGGGAGGAATTCAAATCACCCTGCCTTGTCCAGGCAATCCCAGAGAACTGCACTGCCCCCACAACATGAGTGCAGAAAGACCTGCTGAGAGGGACAGTTTCTTCCAATCCCTTTTGTAAGAGCTCATGCTTTGAAGCACATGAGCCAGGACTCCTTTAACTCTTCTGTTCTTACTGTTTTCAGACCCTCCCAGAGGAAGTTTATGACTGCATGATAAATTTTTGTTGTGGAATGATATTCATGTATTAGAAATACATGTTAAACCAGATCTCAGCACAACTAAGACCTAGAAAAGATGGAAGAGGGAGAGTAGCAAGAGCTCTTTTCAGATCACAGTAAGAATGAGTCAAGGGTGATGCCCCAGACTTCTATTACTTTAGCTACTTTCACATTTAAATCCCTAAAATGTGTCTCGATCCCTACATGCAGTCTCAATATCCAGCAGCCACCCCCAGGGTATACAGCGCCAAGGTGGGTGAATCCTGTTAGGAGTGATGAAGAAGAAAGGTGGAAACAAAATATCCACATACTGTATCAGGACGTTTTCTTACAGCTGTGGAATAGTTTACTGAAGGCACAAAAGTTGTTGGGAAAGTCAAAGAAATTGGACGAAGCACTGGCAAATATTAAATGGAACATTGTCCTGAAATGGCAGAAAATAGACATCAACTTGATACGTTTTTCCATTCTCAGTCCTATCATTATGTGTTCCATACAGAAAAAAGTTAAGTCAGACTCTGAGTACTTTAACAAATAGCATCAATCACTGCTTTGAGCCCTTGGCAATGAAACGTGCAGTGTTGCCATTGAAAAAAAAGGATGTTGGACAGGGATCCTAAAATTTTGTACTGGGGATAGAAGGGAAGATACTCCATAAACTATAGCAAGGATTAAAAATTAACACCATGTGCTCATAAGCACACTATCCAAGAATCCTACTAAACTCATCATTCTTTTCAAAATAAAAGAGATCATTTCCTTTTAAGGGAGCAAAGGAATCAACACAGATATTTAGTAGAGAAACCTGGATTCAGCAGAGATTATACAGATCAATCTTGGTAGAGAATCAGACTACGAGCAGAGAAAATTTTTGTTATTATTTGACTAGAGCATATTTAAAAAACCACATGGTTTTGGCTCTACACTGGTGCCAGCAGTTGTTAAGTAACTCATTCTAATTCCTTTTAGACATATAATTCTAAACAAACAAAACACGAATAAAGAAATGAGTAAATTTTTAGCCTGAAAACCAAAAGTCGCTGTATGAACACACAATGCATTTAATTAAGGTCCTTCAAAATTCCTTTTTAACTGTTAATTTTAAAAGGTCTTCTTAGAGTCACTGTGCTATTTTCCTTCATTCTTCTGATAATAATAATCCAAGGATCACGGTAACTTCCAATTCCTTTCTTTCTCACATTTGAGTATACTGTAGTCCCTTCTGATACTGAATAGATTCCTTATTTCATGATCACAAGGAGGAAACTCTTCCTTTGTGAAGAAAATTTGCTTCTTGTCAAGCCCTTATAACATTACCCGAAGCTCAGGTTTGTTTTTAAATCACCATTGCTTCCTCCAGCACGTTATTTTTGTACTGGCAACACTCCTCTCTCTAAAAGGCTGTTTAATCCTTCTGTCTGTAGTCCCACCAGTTCAAGCTGTGAGCTCATCACATGCCACGAGTTACCTGAGTCCAGGCCAGAACTGCAGGAAAGGCTCCAGATGGGACAGGAAGCAGCAGTACTGACACAGGAGGTGGCATCCTTCCCCGTCAGCCTGAGCCAGAGCCTCTTCTAGTTTCTATCTGAATACGTTTCCATGCAGTTATGAAAAACACAATTACTCATTTAGGTTGATATTCTTCCAGTCAGTGATCTTTGGTTCTTCAACCATTACACAGAGTTTGGCTAAACTCTGTTGCACCAAAGTGACCACAAATGTAGGCCAGGCTGATTTTCCAGCTGAAGTCTGACAGCTGTGACTGCACACTTTCTCTGTGTGGTATGAGGGCAATTTTTCCTTTTGGATACCCATTCCATTTATCTGATTTGCAAAGCCAGGAGATTTTCTTACCTTTTCATGCCACCCATCCCGACACAGAGCTCAATGGCAAACTGCAGTGTGTGTCCCTGGACACTGCAGGTTGGCTGTTGCTATTACAGTCACATGGGATTGTCCTCAAATTCAACATCCCCAGAAACTATATCCTACCTAAGAATTTCTCCATCTGCTCCAAATGGATCTGCTCTGCACTTCCTTCTCAGCTGCAGGCTAGAGCATATCTTCATGTTAAAGGTACCTCCCCACGCTGCCTGACCCCTTGATGGAACAGGGTCACACCGAACCCCATTTCAGTACAGCAACCCCTGCATTTGACACCTCCTGGGTGTCCCAGCTTCCATAGCAAGGGTTGCCTACTCTAATCCTTAACTGCTTTCCTATGAACGTAAATAAGAGAATGGTCACACCAAAAGAACAAATATAAATCCTAGGAACTGCTGCTCTGCTTACTGGGGGTAAATGTGTTGGAACAGCCACTTCCAGCCGTTTTGTCCACGTGGAATCATGTGGCACAGAATATTATTTACAGGAACTTAAGAACTTGGCACAGGAGAAATTGTTTTGCAGAAGATAAAGCATTCCCAGCAGGATTAGCATACACATTCTTTGAGTACGAAAGTCTTCTCTTAGCATGGGGCTTTTCATTAACTTTAAAGCTTCAAAACTTGCTACAAAAAACTCATAGCCAAGCACTTCTCTCCCAACTCCAGCAAAGCAGTCAAATCTCAAGACATGGGCCGAATGTAAGTAGAGCTATTCGTGTAACTACAACAGAATCCACACCTATGTCGAGATCAATTTGTTCTGGTATCCTAAAACTACTATTTAATAATTCTTCCTACATTGAAAACACTTTAGTTTGCTATTACCTTTGTCAGTGTTTCTAAAAACAGACCAACCTTTTAGACATTTTAGTCACCTAGTTTTCAAAATACAGATCAAAATTACGTTTTCATATGGGCCTCCATACCAATATGAGACATTGTTGGGCTTCCTACACTTGTGCTCTCCACAGGAAAAATTGTTCTGACTAAAAGCCTGACTTTCTCCAGCTTATCTTTAAAGACTCCCCTATACAGTTTTGCTATCCATGTGCTATTGCTTGTAAATATCAAACTGAAGTGCCTGGACTGCCTGCTGAGATATAACACATCTACACATATATGCACCTGTATAAACTATTTTGGCTCACAAGCTCATCGAAGTCACACAGAAAAGTGGAACAGAACAATATGCTGTCATTGAAATGTCATTATTTCTTCAAATCCGGAGTTGTTTTTCCAGACCAAGTGCACACACCCACCCACCCTCTGCATTAGTATGAGAAACTATAAACAGGCAAAGCACACATCAGGGTCCTCTTTTTTCTCTTTTGCTCCCAGCTGAAATGCCACTGAGGTTGTGCTGAGAGCCAGACATATAACAAAGGTAGCAGTATGAATGTAGAATTAGGCTACAGAGTATCTTATGCCGGGATAAACACAGAGAAAAACCTTGAGACTTGCTCTCCTATTAAAAAGTAATGTGCCTCCAATCTTCGTCCAGTATAGAATACATCATCCACAATGAAACAGAGCAGATACCCTGCATTCTCAGAACTGTCTGATAAGGAGGAGTTCATCCTCTACTTGCTGAAATGACCTGTACTGGTCCCAACCTGAAAAAAATTTGCCATCCTTCCCCAAAGGAAAAAAATCTGACATCAGGAACCCCATCATACTGCAAAACCTGATTTTCTGAAGCCAGGGAACCAATATCATTAATCAAAAATACCCTCCAAACTGCACAGCAAAAGGAGTATTACAAGTATGAGATACCTTTTCCCCTACCTTCCCTCATGAAAAAAGCTTCCCCAACCACAATAAGCTGAAGCAACTGTTCATCAAGGAACCTATGTACATCAACAGACAACAGTGACCCTTTCTTCCAGCCAGGGGTGGGGAGAGGGCAGCAGATAAAGCCAGTCATGTGAACGCCTGGCGAATCAGCCTCTTCGTCTGACACAGCCTCAGCTTGTCAGCAAAGCCTGGTGCTCCTTGCATGAAACACACCAGCCACATGGGGTGGGGAGTCACAAAAACACTCCTGCATATTCCTCCATCTTGCTCAGGGATAGTAATATCTTCTTCAAGCTAGAGTTGGCAGGAAGTGCCTCTTCCACCTTATTTATTCCTGTTCCCTCACATCCTGCACTGGGTTTATCTTTGTGGCATTCTTCCTTTCCCCCGATGCAGCCTGAATGGGTCTCACAGTCACCTGCACGCCTGGTGGCTTTGTGCAATTAAGACTTTGTATCATCCTTTAGTAAGAGGTACAGGATCCTGTTTCACAGACACCAGGCAGCAGATTTGTTCATATTCAAGTGCCCCATATGCCTACTGAGTTTATTTTACCTGTAGTTTTACTTCAGCATGTCTGCACACACCTCTTCAGAAGGGGAGGACACCGAGGTGCAGCCACACAGCAGTGCCACAGTCAGTCAGTCCCACACAGACCCAGCATTTTCTAGCTCAGCACAGCTCCACACAGATGCAGCACTGCAGCTCCCAGAGCCCCAAACACAAATGCAACACTCGTTCATTCAATTCTGACATCCTATGAGCATGATTATCAGGATTAAGCAAAAGGTGAGTCTTGAGTAGGTAACAGAGGAATTACAAAAATATGTAGTTAGCCAAGTAGTCATCACCTTCCCTTTGTGGAAAGAGGGGTAAAAGAGTCAGACTCGAAGAGTAGCTTAAGTTTCATTCTTTTAAGTTGCCATTTGGAGGAGCACCTCTACCACAATATCAAATACAGGCTGTGAAGGATCTAGGCAGACTTCATGTCCAAAAGCAGGATGAGAGGGGTTCATAAAACAACATTACAAACACAACCCTACTGTCCCTACTAGCTCTACACCTACCCTTTTCTAAGTATGTCCTTGGTGCCCAAGGAGGGTCCTCCTCAGCATAGGGATCACTGTACTCCACCACAGCTGCTTCCTCCTCCTCATAATCCTCTGGAGGTGGGGGTGGAGGTGGAGACTCATCAAACACTGCCTCATCCACAGGTGGTGGGGGGGGAGGAGTATCTGAAACTGAAATAAGCAATAGTACAGCCATGAACGTGTATCCAGACGTGTATCCATGGTGGCAAGATGAAGTAATACTTCCTATCCCACTTAGTTGCACTGGAACAACAGTTACAATTCATGAAAATAGACTAGAGACAATAAAATTCAGAGAATGAAGAATCAGGTACCTCCAATAAAGTTATTTCCTTTTCCCACCCTTCACAATTTCCAACAAACTTGCAGAGGCAGTAGAGAATGCAGAATTATGGCTTTATACAGTCAAATCTTTCCAACTCAAAGCAAAAGCCACATCCAGTAATAAAACATAGCACAATGAAGCAGCAAACTTACTGTTTTCTTGAACTCTGGCCACAAATCCCATTAGTGGTAACTGTGGAGTTACCTGTAGGATGGAGGGGGGAGGAGGAGCAAGGGATGCTGCCACAGAAATTAAAAAGAGAGAGGCATTCAGTTAGAAACACAACAAAGCAGCAAACAGGAGAGCAGACATCACCACCACTCAGACAGTGTAGCAGGCTGCCAAGAAGCTGAGATAAAAAGACTGATATTCAAACAAAAATGGCTCAGGTGGTTTAAGCATATTCCTAATCCTTCCTTCAAGGCTATTTCTCTATTTTAAAAATTTTCAACCCAGATCTTTTTCATAATATTAAGAATCCATGCTGAAATATTTTTCTGACTTGACTGTGAGATGCCCTTAAGCTGAAGTTTATTACTACAGAATATAGCACTTTATGAACAGACCTAACTGAAAAATATATCAAGAGGACTCTTTCCCTATAATCCTGCCCTTTCAGATCTAATGTATAGACGTGACTAACAGCATCCACAAATACCTAGTAATGAAAATGGAGATAGCTCTATTTTCCCCCCAAATGTAGGTTGAAAAAAAACCATCAAATGAGGCAGTTGTTTTAGACAAAACAGGAAAAGATGCCTTTAGAGAACTGTGCATATCTGGAAGACAGAACACTTCTGACCTTACTGGGAGAACAGAGCACACTGTGTTGCTGCCAAACCACAGGGCCTATTCCAGATGTGCTGCCTCGTTTCCTTCCCACCTGACTGCACAGATCATGCACGGAACTCTGAACAGCCCTTTCAGTAGTACCAGAAGAGCTGTCTTTGTACAATATGTGTGAATTCACAGCTAAAGAAGATACTTCCAGCCAGTTGTAAATGTAACACTGAACTGGAATACAAGTTTCAGTTATCTAGTTAAAAAACCAGGTTTTATCTGGGTATAGTATCATTTTGAGTAATGTAGTAACATTCTTTAAGCCAGTTGCAAGATTATTTTTCAGAAAGCACACCTCAGGAAAAGCACAAATAAGTAATTTTGTTGTTAGTATGTGGCATACAAAAAACATTTAATCATGTCCAAAATGCTGAGGGGAAAAAGGTCTGCATTTCATGTACCAATACATTTATTTAGCTTGCAGACAGAACTAAATTAATTTCAGACTAATCCCAGAGCTGGTAAGAAAACTACCAGGTATGATGTAGCGTTTTTCAGAACTAATTCACATCATCATAGCAAGAGAAAAGAACTCCATGGCATTTACAAATCACATCTCAAAATTTCTTGTCATTCACATTCCTTTCACAACTGCACACCAAAAACAAACAAAAAAACCCAACAGCAACCATCCTTTTTGTTGGAAAAATATGCTTGTACCTCCATATAACCCAGGTTCCACGAACTCACAATCTAATTAGTATCTCTTGAGAAAAACTGAAATACATTTCTGATTACAGTTTCTTTGACTTGAATGACATGACCTCAGAGTAAATACTCTTTCAAGTGTAACCACAGTGGCTGGGAAAAGATTTGGTCTTGCATTTTTTCAAAGCAAGAAATGGGAACTTGAAGTCCTGTTGAGAAGCAATAATATTCCTGAATTCAGCATTCTTGTGCCACTGGGAAGTCCCAGTTTTTTTAATAATACATGCTATTAAAATGTTCCATTTCAAAATGGTTCCTCTATTCAACATCATGTGGATTCATACAATTCCTCTCTATCATAGGAGACTAATTTCAGTTTCCTCAGTCCCTTCAATGTACTTTGTTTGTGAATTAGATATATTTCTTTGAAAGAAGCAACGAGGCTTTCCTTGGAGAAAAATAAATTGCTCTAGACAAGCATGCCAAGCAAATACCAAAAAAATCCCTTAGTTTAGTTTGGGTTGTATATTTTAATCAGAATGGTGATGCAAACACTGCCTGACATCATTCCTTGTTTATTTTAACCCTTCAGTTTGTGCTTCAGTCTATGCACTCTCATATTATACTGTCCCTATATACTATATAATGACTCTAATCTAGCTATCACCTTTAGGAGCCAACACAGTAAGTATTTTATTAATAATGATTTTGTTTATACAGTGCATCAGAAGAACTTTAATGTACCTCTGCTGACTATGAACTAAATACCACCTTAAATGTTGCCTCCCACCTGCCTTCCATACTGACCACTGATGGATTCACTACACAGTTGCCGTAAATTCATTCAGAAATGCTCAAGAGCACCTTCCACTGGGTTGCTTCAGGCTGGTAACAATTTAGCTGTACAAAGAGGGTGTAGTGCCAATCACCACCTCAGTACTTGCCCAGTTTCTCCCACAGGGTTTTTAGGTCATGCTGAGCTCTGTACTGCTTAGACACTGGTATCTAAGGCTGCAAAGTTAAAACACTTGTTAGGTGGCATGGCTGGCAAGAGTGGCTTTGGGACAGACACATGCTGAGATCATTTAGGGTCTGCATTTCTTAGTATTTTCTTTTCAGTTGTTAAAAAAGTCTCACCATGAAGTAGAAAAATTATCTTAGAAATGGCATTCAACAGAACACAGCAATGCAAGTATATTTCATCCTCTTGTCAAGTGAATACACAAACACGACTATGCCAACATACTAAAAAATGGCACTGGAAATAACAGTACTGTGTTATTGCCCAACAGCCTACGAAGAACAAGAAGCCATAGCTGGCATGATCCTCTGCCTACTGTAAGGTCTTTTCCACCTCTCATGTTTCTGTTTTCTTCCTCTCTTCAGGAATGCTGAGAAGCAATTGTGGCCTCTGTCCTGTCACTAACTAACCCTGCTCCTTACTGACACAGCAGTGCCTCTGTTCTTAGAGTCTCCATCAATTATGCATGCTTGTGCATCCTCTCCTCTCAATGAACACTCAAAAAAACCCTTGGTTTAGTGTAACTGCAAAGTTAATACATGCTGTATTCTGCTAGGTATATTAAGAAAAAGTATCTCACTAAAACTGCTTATTTATATTGCATCAGATATGCCAGTATAATTGAAGCATTTTGTTTGCGATTTACAGTTCAAGTGACTAATCACCATAATCATCATTGTCTTCTTTCTGAATACACAGATTGAATTGTGGTTATGCAACTTATTTAAAGTCTATTTGGCATCTCTTATGATTACCTATTAACAATGCAAAGGCAGTTTGCAGAGAATTATCCTTTTACTAAGGCAGAAATGCACAGCAGTTGTCAAAAACACTCTGAATATAGTGAAAATCCTCTTTATTGCAAAGGTAATCCTGAAAGGCTTCTGTTATTGCTAGTACCCTTTCCTTTTCGCCTATCTCCCCTTCAGCCTTCAATGTGCAAATAATGTGCTTAAAAAATACCACATATTTCAGGCAACTGGGCTACAATTTAGTCATATAACCTGTTTCACTGCCCCATCCCCAGCAGGCCCATCCACTTCCTTCTCAAGTTCAGCGCACACATCTCTCTGCAGCGTAGCTCAAAAACAGTAATATCTGAACCTGATCAAACCCCTTAAATGCAGATTACAGCATCTGACCTAATTCCAAGTCCAGTCCTCAGCTTAATAAAAAAACCAACAAAAACCAACCAACACATACACCTTAAAACCCACGACCACAACAATCAAAACCACCAACACACTGTAGCGCTTGCAAGTCAACACTTAATCCCGCTGCATCTTCCTGGAGATTTGTCAAAAGAGAAACTCTCCCCTCCTTTATCCAAACCTCTCCGTCTCACCAGAAACACGGGAGAAAAGGCTCAGATAAAAGGCTGCTGCATTATGCTGACACACAGCACATGCCATCCCTGTTAATATCTCATCTTGCTTTGTAAGGTCACCCATTAAAATAACATCCCTTGTGGGCTTACAGAACAACACAGTTCCTCACATCCCACGTGTCTAATGATTACCCTTATATATCAAGTGCAATTTCTTCAACTGTCCATTAATCAGAAGGAAAAAGCACACAAGATAAAGACTGATTAATCAGCAAAGTCAAATACCCATCCCACACCAAGCAGGTCTATAGTATGGTCAAGGACTAAAGGTTGTCTAATAGGCACTGTGACATAAAAAGTAAATTATTTGGCAACAAAGCCAGTATTGTTTTATGCTGCTTGCCATAATGGAAGCTGAACACTCTGCACTTGCACTGCAGCTTTGGCATGGCTACCAGCAACAGAGTGGAAGTGCAAGATCTGCAATGGAGACAGAACATAAAATTTCAGAGACCTGAAGGTCATGCTGTTCTCCACTGTTGAACTGAACTGGGCAGACAAGCTGTCTCACCTGGGTTCTGGTTATAAAAAGGTCCCCCGTTGATCTGGTTCTGAAGGCTGGTCTGCGAGGTGATGGAAGGAGGGCGCCGGTAGGGCAGCGACCCCCCGATGGTGGGGGGGGTGTGCCGAGCCGCAGGCCTGTTCATGCTGTAGAACTGCACGGGGTGACCTGGGGTAAACACGGAAATGCGTAAGCCAAGAGAGAATGATGCCTGCCTTTTTTGTATCTGCACTCAAGCTGCAAAGGCTTGGAAAGGCTTCTGTTGTTTTTCCTTTCAAGACAGCCCCCATCCTAGAAGGACTCAGCCGCTCCAGCTGCAGACTGGCTGCAGGGCACTGAGTATCTCAACAGCAACACAAAAAACAACTCTCCCAACTGCCTGTACTCAGCACTGCTTACAAAAGCCAGTATGAAAATACAAGGTGTCTAAGCTACAAAGCTTCAGAATAAAAGAAAATAATTCCCAGTTATCTATTTTAAATAATGGATTACAATAACTTCTTGTGAATTGGGTTATTTGTAAATCTGCAAAAAGTGACACTTCAGAGTCCTGCAATTAAGGAACATACATGTAAAAACTAACTGTATGCCACTCCCAGGATTCAAGCCTGTTACTTTCTAGAACTGAAAAACACAATACTACCTATCTTAGTGATGGTTAGAAGATATGCAGAGAATCATCTCGGGAGAAGAGAATGTTAGAAACTGCTTGAAGGATGGAATAAATGAAGTCATACTCACAAACCCTCTTTAGGGAGCTGTCAATTAAAACAACTCCTTTAAAACCTGCTCCTTTAAAACTTCCTGTATTCAAGTTGTTAATCCTGAATGTAAGCAAGCAATGAATGAAGCAAGCTATCTTCTGTGCTCACATAAAATTCTCTGGATTTTATACTGCATGGAACAGAAAGCTGGATTTATTATACCCATATGGGTTATTAGCGCCCCCAAACTATTCTGTCTCCACCATTTGTCCTAGAAGTAAATTTCACAGTTTGCAAAGAAACAAGGGATGGTCACTGTAATTGAGGAGACTTAAATAGGGAAACAGAACAAAGGAATGTGCAATTTTTAAAAAAACTGCACTGTTCTCCACTATGTTTTGATTGCTTTGCAAAACTTCACACCAGGTCAGTAAATGAAAATGCAAGTTGCTTGCTCTGTTACTTGCTTCTAAGAGCAACTGCATGACCTAGAGATTCACGCTCCTCCTGCTTTGTACAGATATATGTATTTTAAAAAATGCACTTTTTACAGATGAGGAATAGTTAAGAAAGAATCCACCCAGCATATGGGCTTTTGCACATTTTCCCTGATGCATCTTTCCAACGTGTCTGTCTCTCTGTTACTTAAGAAATTGGTGGTGATTGGAGAGAAGGTGGGAGAGAAGAAACAAGGATGAGTTTTTTAAGGATCAAAAACTACAACCTCATAAACAGTGAATTACCCAGTTTCTTCAAATACTTTAGAGAAGCCATACAAGCAACCTCACTAATAAATAGCACAGGGAAGCAAAATATCTTCATAAAAATGGTAAGGAACCTGAAATTTCTTTTATGGAATTGTGAATGTGAATTAACAGCCATTAAAATATTAATCCCTGATTAATCTTGACTTGTTAAAAATACAGAAACAACATGGCTTAAGAACTGGGATGCTGACAGTGCATCAAAAATGGAAAACTGATTGAGGTCCCACATGCCACAGCTCATCTTCTAAACATGGAAGTAGCTTAGACATCAGGATCACCTTCTGATACCAAAATTCATCACATTTTAGAAAGTTCTAGTCACAGTTACGGATTCTGGTGTGCTTTCTAATTTCATATGAGCCATAGCCCTTCAAACCAAATGCAATTTCAAGAATGCTTCTGGATCCTGGTGCAATTCTTAGTAAGACAGATGAACACTGATAAACACACAAACCAATTCACACCCTTGTGAGCAGCCTCCACTATAATGAAAAGTAACAAAGCATGCAGACAGCTAAAGGAGATTTCCACAATGCAGGTGACCCTCCTCATCAAAGGGTGACACAGCACAGTGCTGTGGTTGGTAACCACTACACACTGTAACTTCAGCATATGAGAAAATGAAAACTGCAGCACTGAAAAAAGCAAGTTCACTATACACCCTAAAGCACCACATATTAAACCAAAAGGCTTTAATATTATTCTGCATAATAAAAACTTGAATTTTACCTAATATGGAACACAAAAAATCTGCTCATTTTATCAGTTCATTGAAGGGAGACTTGTCATTTGAAAGCATTGAGGAGACCAGTCATATAAATTATACTTTGCTAGATACACTTTTTATTTATTCCATTAATGAAAGAGAATAATCAGACCCAGAAATATCAGTGCTAGTTCCCTCCACACACAATTATTCTATGAAGTTCTCAGTATCCCAACAGAAAATTACAATTCAATAAATAATTATGTAACTGCAAAAGTAGTCAAGTTATAAATTATTGCTGTTTATAAAACTAGCAGACCTTCAACTGTCTACTATTACTTTATAGTTGAGTAGTAGCAAATATTTCTAGTTATAATTAAATTGTTAAAAAAATTGTTAATCACTACTGCTGAAGTAACTTTGCACAGCCTTGGACCATGACCACATCTGGGTTCATCTGCCCAGCAGTTGGAGCAGACACTCACCTGTAGAGGGTGTGGAAGAAACAGCGGGGGGAGTTGGAGAGGTGAAGCCATCGGCAAGGGGCTGAGCTCCTGCAGCAGCAGCAGCATCTGGGGCAGCGGAGGAAGGGGCAGGAGCAGGAGGAGTGGGGGCAGGAGCAGAGGTAGCAGGAAGGGGAGAAGTGCCAGCTGAGCCAGCAGGGGCTGAGTGAAGAGAGGAGGAAGAGGTGGAGTTAATAAGGAGATATGTTAGCAAGGATTAGAGAAAGCCTTTGACTATTTAGTGTTAGATGTTTATTAGCTGCATAGTATTTTAGAATGCACAAGATGAGAGAACAATGGAGCTGTTAAAGAAAGGCTCATTCCTATGTACATGGTAAATGAAGGTCAAGCAAATCCACTTCTTTTCAGGTCTGAAGGGAACAATCCAAAACTTTTCACTGAAAGGCACTACTTTTAAAAGATGTGTTTACATTTTTTTATTTATGCTTCAATCTGCAGCATGGTCATCTTTAGCTTTTGTATGTATTAGAAAATATGAAGAGGAAAGCAAAAAATTTGTATCTCTGTTTCAGAAGCACCACATATTTCAGATCATGCTGCAAACCAACTACACACTCCACTGAAAAGGCTGAGCAAAGGAAAAAGAAGTACTAATAACACTTCCTATTTCTGGAAAGACTGAGGCCATTACACTGAACAAGTATCTCTCTGTCACAATTTAGGCTTGCATTGATGTACTGAAGATTTACCCAATGCCTGCCACTCATTTCATCTAATTTTCTAAAAACATGCTACTCCATATCTGCATAAACAGCAATGAAAAAACATTCTCTTGCTTAAAAGGACAATGGAAGAGTTTCCCTCAGCTCACTGAAAAGGTGCTGTGCCCTATCCTGTGACATGCAGGCAGTCAAGCAAAAAATTCTGAAACCAATTAATACATAAAAGGAGCACAACAGCACATCAGACACTCTCAGAAAAGATGCTACTTGATTCAAACTCATATTATCAATAGCAATGACCTCTGAGACTTTCCTTGGAGTTTAGGAAAACTGCAAATACTCAAGGTTACTGCTGAGTCAGAAGGAGGAACAGCAAGTTTCTACTTACCTGGATACACACTGGGAGGAGATGGTGTGGGAACAGCAATGGGAACACCTACACTTCCACTTCCACTGTTCTCTCGACTGCTGCTCCGACTACTTGGGTGGCTTCCTCCACTACTGCCACTGCTGCTGTAAGGAGCCAAAATAACCAGGACATGAATATGCTGCTGTGCATGCTGAAACAAAAGATCCCTCACACAGCACCTTACTAAATCACAGAAATAACAGGGAACAAGAGAAAAGAAACAAGGATGATATAACCTATATAAGGCTGGATTTTCCTAAAACTTCCCATTGACCAGGACAGCAGGGTTTTCAGTTACTCTCAGTGAACTTGCCCAAGAACAAAACACCTCCAGAACCTTGTCCAATGCACATCATTCCAGGATTGTTAAATGCCTACACAGCACATACAGAACTTTTTCCTGTAACTTTAAAACATGTAGACTGCTTAGACTGTGATTCATATGCTTTCATACAAGAAATTGTAAGAAAATAAAGTAAAAATCAGATTTCTTATATTTTAAAAGTCCATCTGTTTAACCATCCTCAAGTACATCTGATGTTGAAAAAGTACATATTTAGACCTATCACAAACTTATTATCCTAGAGAAAAAGCTAGTCTTCTGCAGAACCTTTGGTAATACAGTTCAGCTTTATTCTGTGTCTGAAATTATCAAAATCCTCAAAGTACTATGCTACAATTTCAGCTACTCAATCTATAAACACCAAAGGCTGTTTCAAAATGTCAAGTATAAGCATACCATGCAGTTCTTCACCATGTAGAAGGTAAGATGTGTACAAAACCTTTCCCCAGTTTTGTAAGCATTTAGTAAAACAGTATCACAATGTACCTCCTTGAAAGACTTCACAATCTCAGTAATTCATTAAGCATTGTAACTGAGAGCAGTAAAATGAAGGTGACTAGGGGGATTGAGTGAATAATCTTCTCATAATTCACAGTTCTGGTTTGGGTAGCGCTCGCTCTCCCCACGCCGAGGGCCGTTACCGGTACGCAGGACGGGCTGTGCCACGGCCCCGCGGCTTTGGTGCCGGGAAGGCTCAGCATGCCCGTATGGTACCTGTAGGTGCGGTTGCGCTGGTTCACCGAGGCCGTTCTCACGGGGCTCTGCTGCGACGGTGCCATGTTGCGCGTGGGGCTCGGCACGTAGTCGTTGGGCACCACCGGCGGCCGCACCGGCTCCAGCGTGCGGTACGGGGAGTGCCGCCTGCACGACACGTGGTCAGGAGCCAGTTAGGACAACAAGGACAAAACCAAAGTAGGTTCCATTCTTTAAAAGGCAGCTACGTACTAATCGCTAATGGGAGCTGAAAGAATGAGGCTTTTTTCTATGACTTTGTAATATCTACTCTATAGGACGAGGAAAAATTAAGGATGTTCTTCATGTACTTCAGTCTTCCTGTTAATAAACTCTACGTTGCACATCCCATTCTTGTTTTAAGGTAAGCCATTATCCTGTATTAAAATCAAGCACCACGGTCTGTACATATATAAATAATCACATACCAGCAAACAGCATTCATGCCACTTATAACACATTTTCCTAAGGTCAAGTTCATAGACTTAACAGGAAAGTACTATTATCACACACAGCACAAATAATTAATGAACAGTGCCTTTTACCAATTTTTCAGTTGTTTAGCACCACCTGTCAAAGCCATATATAGCTAATGACATGCAATGAGAAAAAGGTTCCTGTTGGGAAAGGCTGATGATGTCCACTGTCTTCTGGCAGAAGCACACTAAGATACGAGATATGAACAGTGTAAGAGGATGTAAATCTAACACCTCTTTGTGAATGCTTAAAATAAAACAAAAACCCCTCATACTACAGAAAAAGAAGGAATCTTCTCCCTCTGTTCACCACAGCCATTTACCCATTCAGTAACTGCACTTACCCAATAGTTCCTTTTCCCGACATTGGTGGACTTGGTGGCTTCTGGGTGGGTGGTGTTGTACGAGGAAGCCCACCCATCTTCATGTTCTGTGTGCTGACCTGCAGGGAAGAATGGGGAGAAAACGGCCTTCACTCAGCTCAGGTTCTGGGGGCAGAGACACTGAGATGCCTTTAGCAATTAACTCTAAGTAGGGAAAGGTTTAAATGAACAAAAAAAATTGAGAGGCCATGCATTTTATATGCAATTTCCACTCTGCTAGAAGTCAAGAGTTGTGCTCAAAGGACTCTTTATTATACAGGGCTTTTTAAACTTGTATGTACAAGTGGATTTGCCTTCAAGCTCTCACATGCCCATGAAGTCACTGACAATAGAGACACTGCACCTAACCTGGCTGAACCTCCCAGTTGTCTCTGAGATAAAGGCAGTTACTTCACATTGCACTACTCAATGGTAAATTTGCAAAAATGCTTTTGAATACTGTTTAGAAATACTAAAGCTTATCTAATAGGCCATAATTTAATGTGATTTATACAGAAGTCAAAGTAATCTATAAATACAATCCATTAATGTTTTAGTGTTTTCACAGCATATAAATTTTTTAAAGATGATATTTATTGTCAGTATTAGTTAAATACATGTAAACACAGAGACAAAGCTATATGGAGAAAAATAAAAATATGCACTTTTTTCTCCCCCCACCAAATCTGCAGCAATTTAATCTCTAAAAATTTATAAATAACTGGACAGGGGGGAAAATATTTAGCAGTGATGTGATGTAACTGCGGTTTGTCCACTTCTCCTCTCTCAGGTTAAAATACTAATAAAGTAAATTTTACATAAAATAATTTATTCTAACTTCTTTCAAAAACTCATTTGCATTTCTGGCTGATTGATCAATCTAGGAATCATAATCAGTGGTTACCAATGTAGGCATTTTGCTTCTCTGCAGTCTGCCAGCCAAGCATAATTCTCCCAATGCACATTTCCTTACAGGAATTGGTACATGGTCTGCCTACAGAACAGCTGGGATTCGTGAGTGCTGAAACCACTGCTTAGGCATAGAGATATTTAACAAACCTAAACAAGTATGCTTACATCCCCTCCTCTGTTCTTCCTGCCATGCTCTAGTTCACAGTGTTTCTTCCTCCCCAAACATGTGTCTTGGCTGCTGCCCCCACCTCCCATATAAAAATGAAGCAGTGATCAAGGCACTCAGAGTATTTGCAAACATCGTTAAAGGCAAATTACTCCTTTAAAATTTGACTATAGCAACTCACTTAAAACCTCGGTAATGTTTAGATTTGTGAATTGATAAATATTGACAACAGTGTGAAGAGTAATATATTCAGTATTCTAATCCACTGAAACTTGATTTTCTGGCTCTAAATAATCCCAGTGCTATCACATTTTCAATCTGCTGGGAAGAAAAGAAGAGCAAGCACTAAAAGTTGGGGGTTTTGTCAGATTCAAAACCAGATGTTTGGATTTAGTTGTGTAAGAGTACTTTGTAATGTCAATTTAAGACAAAATTACTTTACACAGCATTATAAAGTCCTTTAAGCCAACTCTAAGCAACAAGAAATCTAAAGTTAATTCAAGGGATGAGGTAAGCACTGATCTACAACTACTTGAAGGGAAAAGGGAAAGTGTAAAATGAAGTGTATTTTATTCTATACACGGAACATTTAAGGAATAGCAAAATCTGATCTTTTTTTTTAAAGTTGCAGCACCCCCTGTATTTCCTCTTTTGTTGTACACGCCTGTTTCACCCACTTACCTATTTGAATTGTTCAAAAAAAAAAACCCAAACAAAATCGATGTTAATTAAACTGTCACAGAACTGTCATTTGCTGTGTGTCAAACAGCACACTCTGCCCCTGGTTTTCAGGTGAGAGCGAACAGACCGACCTGTGCCCCTGAACAGTCCACTCAGCTGTTCTAACTGGCTGCACTTGGACAATGTAACCACTTGGAAGTTTATATAAATCTGAACTTTATGTTAACTTTACAGTTAATATAACATTCCATACATTTAATGGCAGAGAAGCTTGTTATTTTACATAAATCATTGCAAGAACAAAACCAAACTGTTCCATTTCCACAGGAGTGCAGCTACCTGAAAAGGAAGGAGAGCTGCAGTGGAGGATGCTGTAACACCCTCCCATACACACTGAAAAGTGGAGGGAATACTTGCCTGACTAACACAGAACTCCAGTGACTGCTAGACAGTCCACTAACACTGCAAATAAACATATCCTTGACATAAGATGCGAAAAAAACTTCAGAAAATGTGTCCAAACGAAAAGCAATCCCTTTTTAGCCCAGAAACTTAGTCCCAAAGAAGTAATCCCAAGAAAACCTCAACTGAAAGATGGGGAAATGCATGGACAGTAAGCTTCGTTTCAGAGGTTTTGAAGTGACTTTCCAACATTGAAATTGAAATGTTCAGAGAGCAAGTAATTAAATCTGACAGGGTTGTCTTTAAATCTGACAGGACTGATGGCCTTAAGAACAGCTACTCTAAATTAAACAACCCTCTGCAAGTAACTTCCCTTGGACTTATTGCCAAACAATCACAGAAGGGAAATTAAAAATATAAAATTATTTCACTGGTTCTGATCAAAATGGACAGATCTGTGGAAATAAAAGTATTAAAGATGTTAAAACCTAAAACTATAAAAATTTCAACTTCAGCTGAGACACAAATATTGTAACATTTCCCACTGTGTCCTATGACTACTTGGAGAAAAAAGGAAGGCCATTAATGCCCCTCTCTTCCAAACTTCACTCTATTCCCTTTCCCATTTTGCACACATGCATGGAAACACAGTTTCCATACACAAATCCTCATCCACACACATCCCTCTTACAAACTCCTAAAATCCGAAGCAACCAGCAGAACTCAAGGCCTCATTTGCATTTGCCGTCAAGTTCCAAACGTGTTTCTGCAGTAAGTTGGTACTTGCCAGAAGTTGCTCTGTTTCTGACATCACTTCCCCTAGTTCTGCACAGCTGGAACTACCCAGATGCAGCTGATTTAGTGAGAGGGTGAAAGCAGAGGAATTGCATCCTCAGCTGGTGTTTGTTTGACTGCAGGACCCCACAGATCTAAGGTTGATTTCTACTTTAAAGCTTGCAAATTATTTTAAGAAAATGCATCCCAAAACAGAGCCTGCAACCAGAAACACAGAGGAGTATCTGCCTCTGCTCACAACTGCCAAGGCAGGTCACCACTGTGCTGAAACCAGAGAAAAACAAATGAGAGGCAGTAATGGTTTGGGCACAAAGCTCAGGAAAAAACAAAACTTACTGATGTGAAAGCAGGAAGACATCCCTGTGAGCAGACAAGTAGGACACAGGGCCTGTGCACAAAGCATGAAGGGATTTTTCCAATTTTTTCTATTTTTTTTTAATCTCTTCCCACAGAAGCAAAAAAAGTAAAAAAATAATTACCAACTGAAGTTACATGGTGGAATACCAAATAATTCTAGTGAGATCTTGGTTAAGCTTTTTGTTTAATGGATACCTCAGAAAAGCTTTTTATACATGAATTAGCAAGCACTTGCACTATAGAAAATAAATGTCTTCTACCAAAGCTGTAACTTTTGGCAGTAGTGGAACTAGAATTGCAAGTTTTGCTCAGGAAGAAACTGCAGAAACCACTTAAAAAGGTGGTCCTTGGTAAGTAACACATCCTGGAGGACACTCAGAGATCCAGCCCCTCAGTATCAGCCATAAAATGAACTGTAAAGAAATGGATCCCTATGGACTGTTCTGCTTCAAAAGGGTACAATGGTGCTGCATTCAGGATGTTCTGTATTGAGCTACAGTGCCAGTTTTGGATAAGTACCATCTGATGACTTTAAGACACAACACAGCACTGACTAGAGCCCTTAGAAAAACTACTTTTTTTTTTTAAGAATTAAGATGTATTTGTCCAATTTTTATTTTTGGCAACTAGTTTTTCATAGATTGCAGTGATTAAATCACCATCTTTTGGTCCAACGTATGACTGAGTTTCCCTCATAGTTATATTTATTTTAACATTTAACATATTAAGTTTCTTTAGCATTCCACTGTATAAGAAATTTTTGTGAAATAAGCTGATTAAAAACGATAAATTCTGCAGTTCATTCAATTTAATTCTTGGGAATTAAATTTAATGAGCAAGAAGTGCAGAAATACATAGTTGGTCAGATATAAGAGCTGGTCAACAGACTGCAAAACTATTTGCACCCACGCCCTGTATTTCTGCAGCTGTGAGGCACTTACCTGCAGCAAAGCTTTCAATGCACATTTTTACTCATCTGAAGAAATCTCACTGTCAGTTCAATTACTAAAACCAAGTGACTTTTCTTTTCTTGGTTGGTTGGGGTTTTTTCCCCTCAAAATCCTGAACAGCAGATATTCCACACAATCAAACCTCAGCAGCTACTTTCTAAAGCTGGACTCAGCCAGAAACTTTTAAATTTTTTACTGTCACATTGTATTTTCTAGAACTTCCAGGATGTGAAAAGAATCACCTTTTGCCCAAAATCTAGTAAGAAAAAGTGTCCCATCAGTGATGTTTCATGGGTTATATTCAGAAACTTCAAGCAGCTACTCAATCTTCTTGAGCAATTTTATATTCAATTCCAGGAAAAAACAACCCAGGGCTGAATGAAAACTCCCTTCCCACGCCTGCCTCATGTTAATGCACAGAGACACGAACAGATTTCTGGCCCATCATCTGCTACTGCAAAGTGCGTTCCTTTCCAGGCTGTGCTCAGCCACTCCAATACTTACTGTGCATGCCCATATGCTTCTCAGCTGATTAACCAGCTCACAGGGAAGCCAAGTGTATAAATCTCAGCCCTGTTCTGGCAAATGACCACAAATAGAAGCTTCAGCAAGTGAGCCTACTTGTTTTACCAAATCCACCTTTGTAAACTAATCGAAGAGTCAAATCTGGTAAATACAAAAATGCTTAACCAATGTCATATCAACTGATTTGATGACAGGAGATGCTACAGATACTCCTCTGAATTGTAATTGGAATTTTCTTCAAAATCTGTGAACGACTGAAGTTACCCAGACAAAAGCACAGTTAGCCCTGCTACTGTCAGTGTTGTAGCTCTCAGTTAAGACTAAGGTTTTCCTGCAGCCATGGAAAGTAAATGCAGGCTAAACACTTCATATCCAATCACTCATGGGTGGGGTAAAATAACCATTCACACAGAACTGGGGTTACTGCCCTGCAGTTCTCTCCTTTCAGCCTGATGCATGGTGACTTCAGGGAGACAAAGAACCACTCAGCTACACTGAAAGATGCTGTGCTGCTTTTTGCCTTTTTTCTTCTTTCTTTTAAACCCTCACGTTTTGGCAACGAGAAGTTGGTTGATATACTGTGATTTCTCAAATTAAATTTCTAATCAGGTTCACTGTTGTAAAAATCCAGAAATATTTTAACTGGTGTTATAACAAAAAAATGTTATTTTCATTCCAAATCTACAAATAGAAAAAATCATTTTCTCTGAAAAGCTGAAGAGACTTATCACCATTGCAGATGATGCACAGATATGGCAATTCACACACAATCTATAATCATACAATTTTAAAACTTTATTTTTAGGGTAGTTATTACTTGTTTATAATTGCAACTGCAGAGAGCAACAACAAAAACTGAGTTTGGGATTTTTTTAAGAACACAGAGAAAATTATTTCCAATGTGTGCTGTGTCCAGAATAAGACATATTCAGCATTAGAGGTATCCATTTTGCGTAGACAGACAGTAAAAGCCAGGGAGGAGATACATTTTGCTATCCTCAAATTAAAAGCATTTAAGCACTATGTGAGTTGAAATACTGTATATGCCTCACACACTTAAGTAAAAATAAATTTCAAATGACATGTGAGAATTTTCTCATTTATTAGAAGTTTTCCACTGTTACCAGATGTGCTACAAACACTTGAATACCTGACTAAAAGTATTCAATTGGACCATCTGTCCAATTTCACAGGGATATATACAGAAATACCTGGTTTTATAGGCAATCTTCTCAGGAATTTGCAGGATTTTCTTTTAGCTTTTTCCAGTCACAGAAAATACAAAAAAAATATTTCACACCACTTGGAACTCTCTGTAATTCAGATACTTATACTATATATTGGCATTCTCTGTTCTAAAATACAGTTCCCTCTTTGAAACTGTGGTAGCTGCTACTAAAAAACTTTCATTTCCACTTTCCCCAAACCAGTTGCACTTCAGCAGGATGACGATATCATAATAGTCAATAAATGCTATAACCAAACTGTTAATTAATGAGCTATTAACTCCACCATAATATAATTTCATTTAACTGCTTGTCTAATTGATTTGATGCTTTTTATTGCTGCTCCTGCAGCCACTAAGACTAGTAGCATTTAAACCTCTAAGATCCTTGAGAATCAAACATACTTCAGCCTGAGTTCTTTGATGCCCTATTCATTTAATATTCAACTAAATAAATCACTGAGCTTCTTACTTAAGGGTTATTGAGTATTTTACACAATTATCAAATCTGTGAAAGTTTCCATATATGAGTGCCTCTCAGTATTTAAATATTGCTAGCAGTTTCTGAAATAAATATAAGAATACTGCAACTTTAAAAAATAATATACAGATTTGAATTTGTGACACCTTTGGGAGCCCATTATCTGAGCAACTTCCCACTGAAACATTAATCCCAATCAAACCGTATATAGGATAAAAAGAATATTACACAGGGGGAGGCTCATATTCAGCTGCTGTCTATTCACTGTATCTTTTTGTCTACACCAGGCTGGCACAACATCCCTCCCTTGTCAATGATCTGGCAAATAATGTGCTGAAGACAGTTGACATTTTGCTACAAAGCTTTTAAAATTGACTTCCCTCCATAAACACATCAATTTATATCACAAAATGCTTATCTGCAATGAAATCACTCAACAGAAGTTCTGCTCCAAAGAAGGGAGAGCAGGTGTTGTTTGAAACAATCAGTAACACTCATGTTAATCATCTCCCCGTGTGTAATAATCTCAGAAGAAGAAGAATGGAAAACCAGCCCTGGGGTTTCTTACCTTAAATCTAAGCAACCACTTAATGCATAAATGGAGCAAATAAAAGAGGTAAGGAAAAAAAGCATTGAAAGGTTAGTTGGAACTTCAGGATATGAAGAGAAAGGAAAAAGAAAGAAAAAAGTTAAGCATTCAGCATTAACAAAATAATGTATCAGTAGATCATAGAAAGAGTGGTTAAAGCAGAATGTCATGAACAAAAGATCTTCGAGCTGAAACTTTTAATACACATTGACCACAAAGCCTTCAGATTAATACTTTGAAATTAATGTTCAAATGCTTGTACACTGTTTATCCAAGTTCTTACAGTGCTAACAACAAAAAGGCAGCTGCTTTCAAAATGGATCATGAGATCCAGATGGATTAACTTCAGAGATTAATTTATTTGAGCTGTCAAAGAATAGCCTTATCAATGAGCCTGAGCTCATTTAAACTGTTTACACACATGAGCACATTTACCCCAGCTGAAAGAGGAGCCTCTAAAACATAAACTAATATATATTCTTTCTGAGACAGAGCTGTTAGTTAACTTGATGCCATGAGGTTTCTCTTGAACAAAGATCAAGAGCAAATCATTATGTCTTGGAAGAAGTACAGCACTCTATATGGATACTGCACCACATATCTACATTTTATATGGTATAAATTAAGACTTTAACCAACAGTAAAAGCTTATTTTAAAGCCTAAGTGCTAGCTTTTTGACACTAAGTCCTGCATCTTACTGGCATAATACCATATATCTGCTTTCCCCATAATTTGCCTTAAAAATACAAGTCTCTCCATTTGAATGATCTGTTTTCAGTTCAGTTAATGTAAACGTATCATTAAGTTTCTTACACTTTCTGTAACACCGAACATTAAATATTCACAATCTCAATGGTAGAGCATCTGGAGTGACTAATCTGTTTGATCCATTTAGAAGAGAACCCTACTGTATTAAGAAAGAAACATAATCTGATTTCCTAGCAAATCTCCTGTCTTTGATCAATGAACCAGTGTGGTCTGTGCTGCACAGGCTGCCCTGTCCTGGCAGAGACCTCAGCAGCACTGCCTGGCAAGGACACTGTGCCTGCATACACCCCAACGAATGGATCGCTTTTTCTTTTCTCATCCTCTTGACTAAAGAATTCTTTGGAGGGAAGAACAGATTGGAAGCCTTTGTAACTCAGGAAACGTTTGAAAAAAATTGAAAGCAAGTCTCTTTCACAGAAAAGGTTCTTTAAATTTTTGCACCATTGTAGCTTCAGGGCAGGAAGATGAGGAGGGACTGTTGGATGATACAGAGGCACTTGAATTCTCTCACACCTATGATGAAACCATACCGTAGAGCACCCTTCCCTGAATATGATACTCACTGCTACTTCAAATTTCTGAATGGAAGGAATAAGATGCTGAAGTGCCTATACTACTTCTCTCAGCATGGCATACCGAATTTGTTGGCCAGGGATCCTCCCTTTTACTCCTGTATTAGTCTCTGTTCAGTTTGCCATCTTTCCCAGGGGCTGCAAGGAATGCCTGCTGCATTAGCACTCTGACTGTCCTGAAAACACCTAAGTCTGGGCCCAAGGGCTAGAGGGGAAGCCCTATGGAACAGAAAGAACAAAGAATGCAGACTGAGGCACCCTGATGCTAACTGGAACTTCAATGCTGTTTATGCAGTAACTCCTCCTGAATGTTCACTTGAAGGGAAAAGTAGCACAGCTCAAACAATAAAGACCTATAAACAGGCAAATTTAAAGCTTCTATCTCTTTTCTTTTTTCTCTCTGTTCTAGCCTAGTAAACTAATGTGCAGTTAGTCAAGCAGAACAAAACTAACAGGTTTTCATAAGCACAACTGGCCACTTTTTCCTCATCAGCAAGAGAGTTGTTCTATCTTCTGTCCTAAACACAGGATTAACCTGATGGGAACACATCTGTGATTTTAAGGATAACATGATTTCAAGTTCTCTGCTTATTGTTTCACAAGCACACAACACTTCTTCATTTTCTAGATAAATATAGTGTAAATATATTGCAAATATCATTTGTAAGATGTTTCAAGGATATCACAAGCACAGCAAATGGATGTAAATGCACATTCAAGTCATCATCCATTCGATGAACTCTGTTCTTTCAGAACATAATTCATGGCATCACAGTGAGTATAACTCTGCTAAACTGAGCTAAGTGGGATACCAATTACTATGATTTAGAGCCAGTGCTAAATAAGACTGTGCTGCAGAGCAATTAAAAACTATTCTTTAATGAGTTCTAAAATGATCTCCTTAAAACAAAAAGTGATTATTAAAATATTAGCAACAGCAATCCTACATGTTAATATGCTCCATCCATATCCAGAAGGAGTTCTGCTGACCTGCATAAATTCAAAATTTTTAAGGACTGGTAGCTTTTAACACAAGAGTGACAATAATTTCCCTGTCAAAATTGTAGTTTATAATGTCGGTGATTTTTTTGTTTGGTTTGGTTTTGCAAATCAAGCTTAAAGAGTCACTTGTCTTTTTGATATCTGTTTAGAGATTGAATCTTTGGGTAAGAAATGGAGGGAAGGAGACTTTCTGTTAACAGACAGGATGTTGAGAAGACCTTGCATAAAATTGCTTGGGAAAGATATTTAAATCAAACTGTTTGGAATTTGAATTTTAAGAGTTAGGTTAAACAACATATTGCCATTTAAATGGCTGTCCAAGCAAACAATTCCAATAGAACAACAGATAATGCAAACTGGGAGTCAGGCAAAAGAAATTCTGGTGTACTTTGACTGGAAGAAGCATCTTACCTTACTGCTACTTAGCAGGTTTACAGACTAGTTAGTTTGTCATGTAAAAATGACACCGATTTGTGTTATTTACCTTTCATTTCCTGGAACTTTAACACTGTCAGTGTTCTCATTTCTGTATTTGTTTTCCTGGCAGTACAAGTTAACAATGAGCTCACACCTGCTGTGTTTACATTCAGAATGTGCTTTTAAAAATGCATATCTAATCTCACACATGATATTACTGCTGTCGTGTATGCTGTTCTAACAGCCACCAATTGTGTCTCAGTCTGATCTTTGCCCTGAAATTCCTTCCTTTTTTCTAGCCTTAAAAGGGAGAACCAGGTGGCTTCAAACTTGGCAGTAATATTCGCATCCCAAAACCCCACGTGGCACAAAAGTTGTAGAGAGCTGACTTTAAACAAAGCAAATCACTGGGTTTGTGTATAACTGACTCTGACAGAAAGAAGAAAAGGGAGCACATAATACCTCTCATGCAAACCCTTTTTTTGGGTGAGCTTTAAAGTAAACCAGTGGTAATTACAGCTGGATCATACTTTGTGGTGCTGATTCAGGCAGAAAAGTGATGGGCATTCGCCTTTCAGTCCCTGGGTATATCCCTAGCAACTGACTGAAACAACAACAACAGCATCACAAGCTAGAACTCAGAAACATTGTAAAAGATGAGACTCACAGTCCCAAGTATCCTAAGAAATAAGACTCAGTGGGCTTGCAAGGTTTAGAAACACTGGGGCAAGAGAAGGGGAAGGGGCAACTGGAAATCAGACTCCTCTCATGTTTACAGACACACTGTCCAGGCAAGGAGAAACTGGTATGTTATCATAAAAAACATCAGATTATTTTGAAAATATACAAAGACAATGTATTTGCAGTTTGGCTGTTTTAACAATATCACCTACCTTCACTCCATGTCCAATATCATCTAGAATTGTATAATCAATAGGTTTCCTGATGTAGCGAACTGGTCGCTCCAGGTTAGCTGGTGCAATGATTTTGTGAGTTCTTGAGGTGTTTTTGTTTGTAGTCAAGATACCAATTTCTCTTCTAGCAACTTTCTCTTTGTGAATGTCCACCGTCTACAAAAGACGCAGTGTATTTACTAACAGTGGTAGGCATTGGAATACAGAGTCAGAATTAAAATAAAATTAAATCAGTTCTAATGTTTCGAAGATCTCTACACTGTGCTGAACATATCACTACATACACTTCATTACATCATCTTTCTTCAGTTTACTGTTGATTTTGCCACTTCTGAAGGCACAACAATAGCTATGGGTTCTTTGGGGTTTCTGTTACTCTCATTCTTTACAGTTTCACAAAATTCCTTCTCCTTTCCATTCTTAGTAAAACACATCAATTTACCGAAGCTGTTTTATAAGATTTTCTCTTGTCCTTTTTTATTTTACAACTGCTCTCTAAGTTTGTCTTTGAAATAGGCTCCAACTAGACGAAGGATAAGGATACCTTCCCAAACTTTTATCTTATGACCTGAAAAGCAAACCATAAGTAGGTTTTCTTACACTGTAAAACTTTGCTGAACTAGGACTGGTAATCATGACAGAATAAAATTTCACTCAGACAAATTCAAAGAAAGAGTATTTCAATCATTACAAGTTGCTCATCACAAAGCAATGATTAGATTTTAGAAGGTGCTGCATACTAATTTATCCAGAATAAAGCCAGAGGTTAAGCCCAGTGCCTTCACTTTGAATGACTAAGGTCAACACTGAAAACCCTTCCCTTCACATATTAAAATCAGCACCACAGGAGAATCTTTGGTGTAAGACAAAGCCCTGCTGAAAATCCATGGCCTAAAAACAAGTACTTGAAACTTATTAGGTCACAAGACTAGGAAAATATTACCAAAAGGTTTACCTATCCCTTCCAGGAAAATACTCTCTCTTAAATCATAGTGCAAGGAGTTGCTTTACTCATTTAAAACAAAAATAATACCTTGTTCACAGAACACCTTTGCTTATAGGAAATTTGCCAGAACTGAACAATTTTAGCTGCAGTACAAAAAACAAAAGTAAGAAAACAGCCAGAATAACGAGCATTAGGATTTCTAAGCACTCATAGGATTTCTTGTTACCACTTGAGCAATCATGAATGGCCCCAGAAACACTTTCCACAGGCAGCACAGAGGCCCTGCAGTAACTGAGGAACACGTACAAATGAGAACTCATTTTCGTGACACACTTCTTTTCCATTTTATTTTCCTGTGGGCAGGGACTGGGGCAGTGAGGTTGCTTACACTGTTTTACCCTTTTGTTTGTGCTACTGATAGCAAAACAAGCAAAGTGGAACCTGTGTTACCTTGTGCAACCATTACAACCTTTAAAATTACAAAAAAAATTTAAAAACACCACAAAAAAAAAACAAACCCTAAACTATTTCCAAGAAATTGTTTCTTCACGTTATTTCTAGAGAAGAATTTCCACAAATACCAGGGGCATTATATGGAAGCTTATATTACTATCATCAAGATTACCTAGTATTTCCCAGCAACATATTTTCCAGATTTTGTGACTTTGCTAAAATTAAGCACTGAATGCAGCTTTGTCAGGTACATTTCTGACACCTCCAGTCCCACCTGCCTAGAACTGTAAGGTTTCCACTAAAGGTGCATGGCTATTTCCTAAAATAAAGCTACTGAAAAAAAGATTATTCAAGGTCAAAACACGTTGGCAAACCTCTCTTTGGAAAGCTCCAGTTTGTTCAGCAATTATTTGAAATTTAATAGGGGTATTTAAACTATCTGGGACACTCTCACAACCCCCCCCAGACATGGCCAATATATCACTGTGCAGAAATTCACGGCTCATCCAAGACTCACAGAAACACAGACATTTCTGCAACTACTTCAAAACTAAACCACTCTCCAACCAATTTGCCCAAGTCCTTCCTGAAGCCCCCTGACGTGACCAGGTCTATACAACCATCCCCCAACACAACAGTGCAGATCAGACCTTCTCAGCCCTCATGGTACTCCTGATGGTACAAGCCCCAGTGCCAACAGTGCACACCAACATTTTCCGTGCCAGAGCACCGACAGTGCACCTTCTGCATCCAAGGAAGAGGTAAGAGTTTATCTTCCACCACAGGATTTTATCCCTTCTCTGTGCCAGGACTTTTTTTGCAGTACAGCAGGAGATGTTCTGAAAGAGATGATCTACAGACTTCTGACCTCATCAGCTGAGGAGTCAGAGAGCACATACTCTCTTGATAAGAGATGCAATTGCAATGTGTTTGATACCACTGAAGAATTCAACCTCTTCTTCAGACTTCATCTGTGATCTAAATGTGTCACAAGAGAACTGCAGAGACATGGCACTGACTCTTGTATGTGCAGAATACAACACTACAGAACTTCAGCTGTAGCAGCAGCTGCACTTCAAATGTACTGGAACATCAAAATCTCATGGGTCTGAATCTGGGCATTCAAAATCAGTTCATGCCTTGGATACTGCACTCAGAGCCTTCATTTCAACCCACAAATCAGAAAGAAAGTAATTAGTGCAGGGTTGGCGAGATGAGTTCTTATTTTCTATTTCTAAAGTTGCAGTGCTAGAACTCTGCAATTTTGAATATGTTCTCTTAGTATTTTCTTCTGCAATTATCGATCAGTACACTATGAGTACAGGTATTTAACACTTGTCATTGTAGAGGTGGTATCTTGGCACTCTGGAAACCTGTTTCCATGAATGAAAAGTGTGGTTTTTTCAATGGGAACTGCGAGTACAACCAGTTTCCTGAAGGACTATGGTGATCAGTAAGACATAACTACAGTAACAAACAATGGAAAGCGTAAAACCTAATTAAAACCTGAAGTTCCTCTAATGGGATTTCCCTTGCATTATGATTCAGAACATCTCTTTTAACTTGAATAGCCACGGAATGACTAAGAGTATAAAGACTGCATATAATTCTAGTCCATACACCTAAAATTGTATTGAAAAGAATTCTGCTGGCAGTTTTTCAAAAATTTCATTTTCTTGTTTAGTAGACTGCTTAAGTCATGAGATCTTAATACACCTATAAAACAGCTGAAAGGAACACTGAAGTATTCCACTAGTAGAGGAAGTAACAAACATTAACCTGCTACTGCAGAAAATGAAAACATCTATCTTCAGCACATAGGTAATTATTACCTCCAGTACCAGCATAAATCCCTTAAGGGAGACAGGAGAATGCTGGCAGAATGTTTTTTCAGCAGTTTAGAAAGCTCTATTGAGAAGTTTGGGGATTAGAGCTGGACTAACAAAACACCTGACTTGGAAAGTCCATTAGGAAAAGGAGATGGGATACACTGCCCTTCTAACACGAAATGTTGAAATCCTGACAGCATTATTATGCTTTTCAATTTCTTTTTCACATGGCTCCATTAGCTTTGGCAAAAGCTTTTAAATGACAGCTTGTTAGAGATTAGGCTCATTATTGTCATCTTCTCATACGTTTTCCAAAATCCCTGCAATAAGACAAGGGTCATCTTAAGGAGAAAAGTAAATATGAACCATTGTATTTTTTTTTCTATTAGGAATTTTATGGTAATTTTGAAACATCAGGT
Organism: Sakesphorus luctuosus; assembly: GCA_013396695.1. NCBI lineage: Eukaryota > Metazoa > Chordata > Aves > Passeriformes > Thamnophilidae > Sakesphorus > Sakesphorus luctuosus. The sequence goes on along the minus strand of VWZD01007190.1, from coordinate 149,031 downwards.
TTCCATACAAAAAGAGTCTTAAGAACTGTAATTGTTAAAACAGAAAAACCATTAAATAACTTCTGGGATTTCTGGTAAAGTTAACACTATTTACAACTTCATTTAAAAGGCACTGAACTCATGAGTTTTGAGAAATATTCTCTTCTACTGCAGAGTGAAATTGGTTGAAGTATTCCGTTAGCACTTGTGCTGGTTTTGGCTGGGACAGAGTTCATTTGCTTCACAGCATGAGGTTGTGTTTTGGATTTGTGCAGCAAAACAGTGTTGATAACACAGGGATGTTTTAGTTACAGCTGAGCAGAGGTTACTCAGAGTCAAGGCCTTTTCTGCTCCTCATCCCACCCCACCACAGAGTAGGCTGGGGGTGCACAAGAAGCTGGGAAGGGACACAGTGGGACAGCTGCCCCAGCTGGCCCAAGGGACACAGCACACCCTGTGGTGCCACGGGCAGCAGCAGAGCTGGGGGAAGGCTGCCTGGGCATCGCTCAGGTGGTGCTGAGCAATTGTTCTCATTTCCATCATTCCTTCTTGGATTTATATGTCTTCCTTTGTTATTTTCCTTCTCACTACAATTTACTATCAGTATCATCATATTTCAATTATTAAACTGTTTTTATCTCAAGTTTTCTCACTTTTACCCTTCTGATTTTCCATCTATAGCCTGGGAAGGGACAGTGAGTGAGCAGCTCAGCTACCAGCTGGGGTTAAACCACAACAGCACCTTGAAAGCCTGAACTGCAGTGAAAATTCAGAAATAAAACTCTCCAGAAACTAACTTCTTTCTCTTCTCAAAACCTTCTAATTTAAATTTTATCAATTTATTGTCGGTCTGTTAGTCTGGGCTTTTAAAATGCAGTTTAAAAAAATCAATCTTAGAAGAAAACATTGCTTAAATATAGTGTTGCTGGACTTTTATTTCTTCATTAATCTTACTTGATGCAATTCCAAATAATTGCAAATTACCTCGAAAACTGCATTATTACTTTAAAATCAGTAACTGCCTAATTTTGACATGTTAGAAATGTGACGTTAATTGAGTCAAGTTTTATGTAATTTATACACAAAGAAAGAGATCATAATGCTACAAAAATGCTAAAAAGCTACTTGCTCCATAAACAGGTAATATATACTGTGTAAAATTAGCCTTGCATTACTGCTTTGGAGAGGGATTTGCTATTCTTTGTACCTTGCAAGAATAAGACAAGCGAAAAAGGTTACAAGCCTTTACTGACTTACCAGTGCAAAGCCCAAGTGACCTTCCCTACAGTGACCAAGCAGCTCTCATGCTACTCCAGCCCAGCTCAGTAACACACGCTGACTGCAGAAAAGCCCCAGCCTGCAGTCTGTTCAATGCCTGTTCTCATGGCCAGTGTCATGGGAGGCAGATTCTGTACAGAGGATGGAGCAGATTTCTCCATCATGCAGTGCCATTAGAGCTAACTCACCACTACCACTCCTCTTTGTGGCAACATGCTTGTTTATATAATTAGTAGAGTTTTCATAATTACCTTGCTAAGTAAAGAGATTCTATAAATAACCTGAAAGTATTTGTCATCATACAAATGTTAAAATCTGACAATCTGCCAGATTAATTTAAAGAATTGGACGTTAGCAACATTCACGTTGTCTGCTAACTTAAAAGCTGTAACATAATTCTTTAAACAAGTATAAATATTTATACAAATTATCTGTATTTAGGATTTAAATTCTTAGTCAAATGTGAAACACTGCATATCAGCTTGTTCTGGACAAGGTTCAAGAAGGCAAACAAGAATAGATTCATAAGCTTTCAGACCCAACCAAAGCAATTAGGAAGGCCCAGCAGAGAGACCTCAACACGTTAGAGGATGGGCAATCCCCAGCCATGTGGAGTTCAACAAGGGGATTCTGCACCTGGGATGGGACAACCCTGGATGTGCAGACAGACTGGGCAATGAGATGCTGGAAAGCCGTGCCATGGAAAGGGACCTGGGAGTCCTGGTCGATGGCCAGTTGAACAGGAGTCAGCAGGGCCCTGGCAGCCAGGGGAGACCACCATGTCCTGGGGGGCATCAGGCACAGCATCACCAGCCGGGTGAGGGAGGGGATTGTCCCGCTCTGCTCTGCACTGGGGCGGCCTCACCTGGAATACTGTGTGCAGTTTGGGGCACCACAATATAACAAAGATGCTAAACTATCAGAGCATGTCCAAAGGAGGGCCACAAAGATGGTGAAGGGCCGTGAGGGGTACCTGAGGGCAATTGGTCTGTTCAGCTGGAGAAGAGGAGACTGAGGGGAGACCTCACTGAAGTTACAATTTCCTTGTGAGGGGAAGAGCAGGGGCAGGCACTGATCCCTTCTCTGTGGTGACCAGTGACAGGACCCGAGGGAAGGGCAGGTTTGGGTTGGATATCAGAAAAAGGTGCTTCCCCCAGAGGGTGGTTGGGCTCTGAACAGGCTCCCCAGGGCAGTGGTCACAGCACCAAGCCTGACAGAGTTCAAGAAGCACTTGGATGATACTTTCAGGCACATGATGTGACTCTTGGGGATGGTTCTCTGCAGGGCCAGAAGTTGGACTCAGTGATTCTAACGGGTCCTTTCCAACTTTGCATATTCTGTGATTCTGTGAATTCTAATTTTTAAGCCAATAGTATTTAATCACTTGCACAGAAATAGTTTCAATAGTAACAATTTCCTTATTCAGGATCTATATATACACTGAAAACTCACAAATGATTATCAGCTTCCGTTTCAGCTCTCTGATTATGTTGGCATTTAAAGGAAACACAGAGAGTGATATAAACTGGCGTTGTATCAATGAACAGAGAACCAGAATATTTTATCTCATCAAGCTAATGACGCCTCTTCCGGTTTGAGCTACTCTTGGGAAAAAAAACAAGCACTTTTTTTACTAAGTGTCAAACGATTTTGCTCCCTGCTTTGGAGAATATGTGTAATTCCAAATCAGCAGCAAAAGCAAGATTACACATCCAGATACCATAATTTGCACACATGTTTTCTAAACTTAAAGACATACTGACCACAGCAGTAATGCAATAACACGCTGTGGGCAGATGGTAATTACCAAACTTTTCTGTTCTCTGTTACTGACATCATTTCAAGTCAGACTGACTGAAATCATGATCTGGCAACGAGGCATTTTAAGTGGTATTAGGAAAAGTCCATTAAACTTCATACCCAACATAAACAAAGACCAAGGAAGTCTTCTGCAGGTGAGGCTAATTTCAGAAGTGTAATGAAATTTCTTGAAAATAAATTATTTATTTACATGGGCACTGTTAAATATAAATTAATTTTTAAAAGAAAAATAACCACTGAAATTATGACAGATACGGAATCATCTACAACACTGGTATCATGGGATGCAGCCATTTCTGAACACATTAATTCAACTAATTAATTTCCTTGGACCAACACACTTCATGTATGTCATACCCAGAATTCAAATACTCTCTGCCCCTCTGATATAATTTCTTCCATGAAGATTTGGGGAGCATCCAGGATGATGCAGGCTCAAAAACCATAAAACAACAACAACATTCACTAAATTTTCAATTTTACAGCTATATTAAAAAAAAAAAAAAACAAAAAACCCCAAACACCACAGCTCTGTTTTGGTTGTTCAAGTACCACCAATGAAATTTGGCAGATACATCTTCATTAGGTGTTGGGTATGGCTAATTTAGTGCTCCATTTTAAACAACCAGTCATTTTGCATACATGTCACAGGCAATCTAATGTGGCATTTCAATGTGCAAAAATCTCAGCTCCTCAGGAGGAAAAAAACTAAAATGCCATGGCTCTTCCACAAAACCTACTTTACAGAAGCTGTGTGACAAAATGAATTTTCCACATTTATACAATGCAAAATCCAGTGAACTCAGAATATTTTTATACATCTGCTGTCTTTTGCGTCAGACTCTCCAACAGTTGAAATACTTGTGAGCTGCCACTTGCCTGTGAAGAAGCACAAACATACACACACACACAGAGCATACAGACACACAGCACACAGACACACACAGAGACATTTTCTGGGGGGAAAAAAGTGAATTTACTAGTGCATGGAATAACAAGAAGAGAAGAAATCAAACTTTGCAGCTTATTTTTGATGCAGTTTGAGGCAACTGAGGCAATCCCATAGCGTACTACCCACACAAGGGGAAATCCTCCCCAGCCCTTCCTGTACCTGCTCTGGAATCTGACCCAATCAGGGCCAATTCAGCCCATTAAACCAGCATAATATTATTCACTTCTTTTGCTAGTTCAAACCTGTAGTAGCTTAGCAACCCTTTCAGCACCAACAAGTTAATAGATCAGCTTGAGCTACTTAGTTCCTACCTTGTACAGCTCCTACTTTCAACATTTTTTCTAAATACCACAATATTTTTTATTTTAATTTATATTGTCACAGGGAGATCAAGAAACCCTAGCAGCCAAAAATGTATTGGTCAACTAAGACACAAAATATTCAGTAAACAGAAAAACAGAAAGTGCTGTATCATTGCTCTTAATTTCTCTTTTAAACTGGCATTGGCTGCTAAACCTCCACTTTATTTATCTTTCATTCTTGGGCCATTCTGGCAGCCACAGTTCTCTCCTCAGTGTGGTAATGGAACGTGGGATCCTGGTCACAGTAGCTTAGTTTATCGCTGCTCAGAAAATTGCAGACAATGGCAGGAGTTCTGTAGCCAGACACAAATTGTAACATTAATTTTGTCTTTGCTCATGTCACTGCAAAGTACATTTTACTAGGAAAAGCCAGGAGGAAACTCTTTTTGTCATCTATGCTCTTGTGATTAGATGCCAGTATTACAGAAACAGGAAAAGCAAGAACTGTTTCCCACCATCCATTTCACGTTTAACATAATAATCTGATTTCACCATTAGCCATTTTTCTGTGCTTTTCACTTATGCAGAATGGCCCTCACCAAACAATAAACTGGCTCAGAACACTCCTAAGCTGTTACCCCATGGAAAATGCTCATACTAACACTCTTATTAAACCACATAATGAGCCCCAAACCCAGAATGAATATGAGTGAAATGCATCCTTCCTTTTTATCCTTCCTATTTTTCTCATTCACAAAATGCCAGTTCAGAGTTTTACTTGCCATGTAACATCAAGGGCAAAGAGAAAAGGAACTAAGGAAAAAAGCCTCACTTGTGAAATATGGTTGATTGAAGACTCCATGCGCCGGAGTTGGGATGCCTGGATGTCCAGCATTTGGAGCACATTGTTGGCCAAGGTGTTGATCAGATAGGCTACGCTCGCCAGCGACTGCGTTGTGTAGGCTTTGGTTTCTTCCAGGGCTCGCTGCTTATCTGCTGACTAACAACAGAAAGAAAAGGTTTATTTAGTATAAGGTCTCTCTCACAAAGATTCTTGGCATGAACTTGTTTTGCCTGTGGTTATTGACAAAAGGATTACACAAGTCAAACTAATTCTAAATAAAAGTTACTATTTTTTCTCCTTTCCATTCATTCCACAAAAGATACTAACTTTGTATTTTAAGCATTTCTGTACTTTATGAAAAGAATTAAGCTCTTTTTTCTTTAAATACCTTCATTTTCACTTGAAATGAAGTCCAACTTTTTATTTTGTATTTTATCAATTTACTTGAAAAGCACTCTGAGACAGTTATTCTTTATTTTTCCTACACTTTATACTATTTAGAATAGTTTATCTTTTCTAAACTTGGTACTTCAATTAGAACTCCTAACAGCCTGCAAGGATCTGCCAAATACCATAATCTTCCTGTCTCTCAATTATTTAGACCTCATTCTTGTCACAAATGGTCATTCACAGTGAATGAACTATAATTATTCCCTTAAGAGGGTAGCTGAATAAACTGAGAGGAATAATTTTTAAAAAGAACAAGCCTTTTAAACATACTTTGTGCTTTTCCACATTGCCAGTACTGTTTTCCAGTATGAGCCATTCTTCTGGCAGTAGAGCACCTAAAAGTATTTAGGCTACCAATCCACAGGATATCCATTAGAAGTTTAAAAACATACATATATTTCAAACAACATTACAAATAATAAGCTAAGGCTCTAATTGTTAAGGTGCTGTGTTTCTTCCTGAGTAATAGTTAATATCACTAAGATCTAAGTCAGGACAAAGAATACAGATTAAAGCACTGGTAGAACATACAACTAAGATGGCCAAGAAACTTTCCAGTTCCCAAGGCTTTGGTATACACTGGATTTCACTTTTAGGTCATCTTTATCCACCTCACAGGCTGATGCTGCTGTTTCTAAAGCAACAGTTGACAAATGTTCTCTACTCCCATCTGCCAATACAATAGTGTATTTCAATACTTCCTTTCCTTTATTATCCACGTAAGCCGAGTATCAAGATGCAAGAAACATGTTGTTATTAAAGAGAGAATATAAAGTTATTCCATATCTTTGAGCATAAGCCAAATCCACCATCCACTGTATTACACACACTTTGGGAAACACTGAAAACAACTGTCTCTGTATACCGTCCAAGCTGTTTGGAATAAGACTCTCCTAAGAAGATTGCTAGCTTTCAAGGAAAAAAAAATCTCACACATGTGAAAACAGGCACAGGACTTCAACTGAATGCTCACATGAAAGATAATCAATACTTTTTCTTTCCTGGCAATCTCCTGCGTCCACAAGCACCAATGCAAACTTGGTTGGCCTGTGAGGAGGCTGCACTGGCACCAGTTCCTCATCCGCCAGGAAGAGGGACAGCAGCAGCTTCTGCTCATGCACACAAGAGCTCCTAGGATGGGCAGGAGGGCAGGAATGCTGGGGAAGGGAAGCATTCTTGCCTGACTCCTTCTTTCCCATGCAGCAGAAAACACATGACCAACAGAAGGAGGAACTGAACATTTTAGGAGACAGCTTTCTCAGGGCACAGTAGGATGATATTCTCCAACAGAGCACACTTGTAAAAGCTGCGTTATATTCAGGTATAAAGAAGTTACACAAATCCTATCCTATCCCCAAATCCCCTTTAGGAACTCATGACTTTTAGGCAGCTGAATAGTAGGTCTCCTATATAAAAGGGCTCCCAACTCAGCTTAAGAACTCCCAAATGAAGGAAGAGAGAGCTCTTTACTCTGAAACTGATGGCTTATAAACACACCTGTTCTCTCCCTCTCTCTGCTCACAACCTCAGCTCAGCCTCACACCCCACTGGGCAGGCACACCTACCCCACAGCTTCACAGCCATTCGTTTCTCAGTGGCAGTAAGAAAAGTGACCAGAAGTTCCTCAGATTTGTTCTGTAGCTGCTGACAACCTATTTATAGAAGCAGAAACTGCTGGTTTGCATTAGCACACTGTATATGCAGAACAGCTGAGTGTAAGCCAACACACACTTTGTTTTATCATTAACAGCCAAAATGTTTGAGAACAAAAGGTAAACAGTCTATAATTTCAGATATTATGAGCCTCTGATAAGGCTTTTCTGCTTAAAGAAGCACAAATATGAATACATGTTCAGAGCTAGTCCTTCCACTGATATAATCTAACAGCTAAATTCTGTCACCTCCATTTCAAACCAACAAGGAACTGGCTTCTCACTGTTCAAATACATTACAGATTTCATGAAACAGTCCTTTAAACTCATTTGTAACTGTTATTGGCACAAAACCCCATTGCATTGAGAGGTCTACTTTGTGCATTTGGCTGATAACAACTCTGATTTGCTCTCCATGCCTTTTTATAGAGCCCAGAATTCTCTAACTCAAAATCCACTCATGTTTGGCACAGCAAAACTGAAGTTTGAATTTTCTTCTTGCATACTTAAAAAAGAAGAATGTGTTGAATTTTCATATTGGAACCTACTATTGTCAAGCCATTTCACAAAAACAAAAACTTATTAATGACAGCATTTTAAAACAATCATGTTTGCCCTAAAAACTTTTCAAGAGATGAAAACCTGAACGACTCACAGCAACTGGGGAGAAGTCTGGAATATTTACAGAAAAATCTAAAGTTACTCTGTGGAGATGTAACAATAAATACCAGTTAAAATTTCACTTGAAATGATAAATTGTGTTTAGTGCCAAATATATGTTTTAATTTGAAAAGTAGATTTCTAGAGATGGTATCTTATCATCTGCTCCCATGTAAGAAGTTCCCCATTTACACTCCCCATGAACACCAATTTCCTTACAACTGCTGCCATGCTCACGGAGACTGAGTACCCAACTATGTCAATAAGGGGAATTCTGCAAATAAGATAACAGTTTCAAGTGATCAGTAAACAAAATTCAAACATAACTCTCGGCAGTCTAAGATCTGGTACTCTGATCTTCCCAGCATCAAAACACCAGCCAACATGCTTCATACGTGACTGACTGCAAGGCTGACAAAAAGGTATCACAATTTCCACAGGTACCAAAATTCTCTAGTGAAAGATAAAAATAGTAACTGGCCCTAATCAGACTGGGAAGACTCCCTAAGGTAGTTTCAGTAACCTATGGAATCCTGTTTCTGGGTGGAATACTGAAAACAAGAGAAACACGTTCTGCATGTTCACTGCAACGAGAAGAGAGTTGCTACTGTGAGTAATTAAGGATATTAACCAGAGACCTTGATACTCTTCAGTAGGATGATCAAGCACTGGTAGCGAGTGTTTTCAGTGCCCTGAAGTAAATTAAATGCCATGAAACAGACCACTGAGTCTCCCTCCATTTTACTTTTTAAGCATCTTTAGCACTTGCACACATAAAATTATGTATGCCTATGAAAAAAAATGTGCTCCCCACATCTATTCACACCCCACGCTCAGGAAGCAATGTTTTCAACAGTTAGATCAGTTTGATCTGTACTTTTTAAATGGATAATAAATTTAAGAAATCAAAGCTATTGTTGACAAGTAAGTCTTCTGCAACACTGCCAACACAGCAGCATGTCATTCCTAAGCCTAACATATCCATTGTGATAGCACTGTATGTGTAGGACTGCATGGGGGATAGAGTGCCTAATCCAGTTTATAAATAACTTTAGAAACAAATGGTTATTTTAAACTCCAGTCAATTCCATTATCTTCTCTGCCACACAGAATTGAAAACACTTGCTCTAGTAAAACTAAGTAGATGCCACAAAGGAAGAGCAAATCATCTTACTGAATTATGGTTTGAGCAATTAATCACGATATTATGGAGGCTCAGGTTCCACTTTAATCAGCAGTACCTGTCCAAGCAGAGGTCCTCAACACCAACTGCATGATTTTTGCTGCAGTGAATCAGACCAGGAGGCAAGTCCCAAAAGAAAATTACCTGATCCATAAACCAAATTATAAGCTTCCCCTCACCCAAACGACTGCATAGCCACAGAAACACAAGGAAGATATAATCAAGAGTAGAGGGAGAACTAACCAGAGTTGTTTGGCTTGTTAGAAAAGTCACATGTGCTGGAAAGCAGACATCACTGCAGTTCTGCCAGCCTTCCACTACTGACAGGTTTTTTTCACCAGGACTATACACAGTGCCTCATTATGTTCCCCTCAATATTCTTCCATTAACTGTGTTAAAAATGCTGTTTCATTTACACTTCTCAAACTTAGAGCTTTGACTTCTCAATATTAACATACCTGACTATCACAGCTGGATCATCTTCACAGCCTTAGAAAGAAATGTCTGCATCACACCTTCTGTGCCCAGGATATGGAATTTATTAGCATTTATTCTGTTGATCACTTTTCTCCACACAATGCACAGGTCATTGTGGGAGTCACAGGGCAGCAGCCTTTGCTCCTGCTCTCAGCAGGAACTCAGAGCACCACCTGAACCCAGCACAGAGAGCTCACCCGATGCTCCTGCCAGCCCCACACAGAGCGAGGATGTGTCAGCTACCCTGGGACACGCTGCCTGTGCTGCAGCAGGAATGGCACCCCACGCACCCAGACACAGCAGGAGCCACTGCCCTCCCCAGCTCTCCCATGGAGAGTGTATTCTATTTGTGGAAGCACCCAGGACTGAAACAGGTGGTTTGCCTCCACCAGAAACCAAAACAAACTATTAATTAGATGGAAATGTTTCACGGGATAGATCCAGAGAGCTACAGCCCAGACTAGAGTGACTACTCCATATAAAGCTGGGGCTTTGGGGTAACAGGAGAAAATAGAAGACATTGGAGTCAGCTACGAATGCAGAGACTCCACATTCAGTGAGAAAAGATGTGTGCTACACACAGGGCAACACTCTGTGCTTGCCTTCAGACACTGGAGAATCACCAACAGTTTCTACTTCCACATGACAGTCCAACAACAGTCACCAAGTCCAACATAGCTCAGGAATGACCAAAAATGTTCATCTGAAAATATCTCTCACTTTTTATTAGATTGTATAAATCAAATTGCTAGCATTAGAAAAGATTCAAGCTGCACTACTTTTCATGTCAGGATGCAGAGCCTGGGCATCACTTTCTTCCCACTCTGGAAGTTCTGTTTACACTGCAAATTACATCACCAGATTTCAGTAAGAAATGGCCTGGACTGCTGACTTCTTTTCATTTTAGGAATTAAATGTCTCAATGTTTATTCTCCTGCCTAGGGTAGCAATCTTTTGTATTTACACAAGCAATAAAAAAAAACCACATTACAAAGAAGAAAACAAATATTGAACAGAGAGTGTGGCACAGATGAGAGACTAGAACATGCAGTAAGGTATCCAAAAGGCCAAAATAATTTGGTTGTATGATCAGCAAAAGGAAATCATCTGTGCATGTGGAGCATGAAAAGCAGGGCTAGAAAGAAACCAAGAATTTAAGTCATTCTGCCCCCTCAAAGAGAGATCAGCCAAACCACAACCACTATTAAAGATTTGCATACGTTTATACAGAAAAACAGCTACTAATAAATGGAGAAATTAATCCCAGAAACACATAATGAGAGGCAACATGAATCCTACATTAAGATTTACAGAACATAAACTGAACTAGATGAAATAAGAAATTATACCAGTGCTTCCAAGTTAGAAGAAAAGACTTCAAAGACAGAAATATGTTAAAAAAGAAAAATATGTTTCTTATGAATTGGAAAGATAATAAATGCATCTGGATTTAGTGCATGAGAGGAAGCACTAAAAGTTGCTGGCGTTTGGTTTGTTACTATAACTACGTTTCTTTCTTGCTCTAGTTCTAAAAAAACCCAACTGTTATTTAACCACTAGCCATCATCAACTTGGAAGTTCAGTTTTCAGTCAGGCTAACAAAACTTACACAACAAATTCTTTTTGATGAACCAAAAGTCTGGACCTATGAGTTGAGAAAGAAACTGTTTCTTATTACAGAAGATTAACACAAATTGTTGCCTTCAATATCAATATGACAACAACAAAAAATTCTTCCAAGATCAATAACTTAATGGTGAAAGGGGGGGATAAATAGAGCTTTTCATTCCTGAGGCTACTATCATTCACATCTGTTAGAAAAAGGAGTTCTGAATGGAAAAAAATCTCAATTCATATTCAAATCAACTCTCTGGCACACAACGTATTTCTGCAGCAATAACTCAGGTATCAAAGTGGAAGCTGTGTTTAAAAACAGTGACACCACATCAACTACACAAAAGGTATGTCCAGAACATACCAATCACTTTCCCAACACATAGAGCATCTCTGGATAGTGTTCAAAACAGTACAGTTTAGTGAAACAAAACTCATATTTAACATATGTGATGAAAAAGTAATAATTAAATTTTAAAAATGAGACAGAAGATCAGTTTTATTTAATCAATATAACAGTTGGGGGGTTTTGATTACTTTTAACACAAACTCAAGCTGGCATTTGTCTGAGGACCAGCCAGCAAAACCCCCAAGGTTTCTGCTGAGGTTGCATCAGCTTCAAGAAGTCCCAAGAACAAAAGCTGCACACCACAGAGTTCAACAAGCTGCATTATTCAGTACAAAATGTGCCCAACTGTGATACTGACAAAGCACACTTCAGTTTTCCTGTGAAAAGCAGATTGAGCTCTTATATCATCCTTTTCATTTTAATTGTTGCTGAATTCCTTGAAGTTACTGGAAGCCTCATACATAATTAAATATTTTACACACTTTTATTCAACTGCACAGATGGCATTTTCTCAGCCCATCCAAATGCTTTCTGAGGTCCTCTCGTGAACTACAAAAAATGATTGAGAATAAAACTGAGCATCATTAATCCAATAATTATGTCAAAATCACGCCAAAAAGTTACATAACTGTCAATGAAAAAAACAATCGTTTTCTGTTTTAATGAACTTGCTCATTAAAAACTTACTTGCTGAAGAATATCCCTTCCTCCTCTTTCACTACCAGAACTGCTCATTCACAGCATGAAGAACATGTACCATCCAATTCATAAGTAGCTGGTCCGTAACATGCAGGTGAAACAAGCATGAAAAAGCAGAAGCAATCACTGACAGGTTAGGACAGAAGGAAACGAGCTCTCCCAGAGTTCCTGAGGAAAAAAGTGTCCTAGAGCTCTAAGGCACTTATTCTATAGCACCAGAAAAATACAAAATTTCCCTTTCAAATGAGCAAATGATCCATTTATTCTATTAGTACACTGAACACTGGGAAACACAACCTACCTGTCCTGCAGCATAACCAGAACTGCAAAATACTTGGAGTTGGAAGGAGGGTTTTTTCTGTTCTCTGACAATTGTAATACGATAATCTCTACACTTCATTTCCACGTGTAAACATTCCTCTCTATGGAACTGGTTATTCCCATAATTATTGCTGTTGTCATCATTTTAGCAAGAGGGAAGGTTAGCTTGACCCTTCATCACTCCACTCAAATATATCCACGTTTATTTTAAAGTTAAGGATTGTTGGTAGTCATTGGCCATTTACACGTGCTTTACACCCTGAACATTATGAATTAATCAAATGTTAAGCTGCATAAGCAAACAACATTTCAGACACAAATGGGAAATACTTCTGCAAACGTACCCTGCCACAAACCCATGGTAAGTTCTCTGACAGCTTTCTGTGATTCTGCACAAACACGAGCAGCAACACACACTGAGACCAGGAACTGAGGAAGCAACAAGACTAAGAAGCCTGGCAATCTGGCATACAACTCAGCAGAAATGGTAGCTCTAGACTTCGGAGACAGATTATTTTTGCTTCACAATATTTTTAGCACGACCTTGTCTGAATAGCTAACTATGATTAAAGTAACCTGCTTGAAAACTCTGTCCCATCTGGAGAATGGGGCACAGCAGGTGAAGTCTCCTGGTGACACAACTCCTTTTTTATTAATGAGCCACTATCTGAAGTGACAATACACAAGAATCGGCACTCAGTGAAACCTCAGGTGTGGGTGGCCCATCCAGGCAGGCAGGCACCCGAACCACCCCACACCTGCCAAACTGAACAGTACTTTCTCCACAGTTGTATCCAAAGCCTCTACTCAACATCTACATGAAAGCAATTAACTTGCTGCTCACACAAAACGCAAGGAAACTTTAAACATCTCTAAATGTGAAGTTACTGAAGTAAAGTCTCCTGAACACAACTGGAAAGAAATGGAATGAGGACTATTTTCACAGCACTGTGAGTTCTATATACCCTAAATCCAATGAAACACATCACCTTTTAACCAGAGATCACGCAGCAATCAGCAAAGCTGTATAAGGAACACTGCCAAAAACAACCATTACAGAAGATACTGGCTTTAGAGTTAAGAATACATCAAAAATATTCACTAGATTTTACAATTCAACAACATTCAAAGAGCAAGTAATAAAAGTGATATTTAAAAAATAAAAGTAATTTTCAAATGCAAAGTTAATTGCATTCATCTTATTACACTGCTATAAATATAAATAATGTTATTCCCATATTAAATTAAATTAAAAATATAATTTAGTTTAATTTTTCTGCATGCTAACAGCAAGCATACCATCTAAGGAATACGTTCTTAATATTCATACTTCAGTAAAGCCTTTGACATCAGGTTATTCTGTTTTTCCAGATTATTAAAAGAAGTGTAACGATGCACTAAATGTCACTAGAATTTCTTGATTTTAAGTGTGACTTCCTAATTTTTAAGACATCTGAAACTCAGTACCAATAATCCACTGCAGTCTGTTATTTGCATTAAGTTGTAGCCTTTTTGTTTCACCACAGTAGATTTATTTGGTGTTTTCAGTTCTGTGCTGGATCTTAAAATGTAGGTTTGATTAACAGCTAGGAAAGCTGCCTTTCAAATAAAAATACATGGCACTAACCTCCTAAATGGAAAAATACATCCTGCATTCAAGGCTGCCAGTGAGGGCCAAACTAACTCACCAGTCTGAAATCTATGACAAGAATATCGGTCTACTGCACCCAAGAGAAAAACATAACAAATGACAGAGAGGACAGGCACAGCTTCCCTGACATCTAATCACCTGCATCACTGTCTCATGCTGCCTGCATCACTGCAGCAAATCTGTCACCTGTTTCCTTAACCATCAACAGGATCAAACTCAGAATTTATCTCCATACATTTACAAGCACAGCTGACCAGTCGTCACACACAAATTCCATGCTCCCACCAAAACTGGCATGTTCCTGTTCCTCAAAAGTAGAGGCAAAGTCCTGTTTATGCAGAAGTAGTAAGGCATGCTCTGCATTCACACAAACCTACCAGACAAGGTTATAAAAAACTCCGTTCTAAAACATCAGTAACACAGTTTAAGATGATACTTCACAAGACGTATCACAGGAACAGCATCTGAGCACCCAAACACATTTACATCTAAAATGTAGCTAACATGTATTATATCAATAGTTATCCATCACTGCTGTACAGCACCAGAGCTGCTCTTGCTCGAGCAGGTTTCTCTCTCTGCTGCTTCCTATTCCCCTCGTGCACTTAAGACTCTCTTCTGATTCTGTTAAACAATGCGGGTTTCACCTTACTCTGGTTGCTCTTCTGCAACAACACAGCTGAGAGAAGCAAATCCTTTTCTAGTTCCTGCAACAACATCATTAGAGTTCCATACACGAGCCCAATTTTGGCTTTAATACCAGTACAAAAATCAACGTATTTGTGACCAACACAAATGCACTGAATGAAGAATCTCAGAAACAGGGAAGTTTCACAGGTTTAACTCTACTATCTCATGTATCTGCTGTTCTACAATTCTTCACTCACCAAGGATGCTTCAGTGTGCAGATTTCACTGAATGTACAAGTGAAAATCATTGATTACCTCAATTCAACTAAAATTTAACTTTACAGCTACTTGATAAAAATAAAACAAGTTGTAGCATTTGCAAAAATTACTTTTCAGATGCCAAGTGGCTTTCAGAAGCAAGAGCAAACAACAATCATACAGTAATTACATTCTGCTGTGCCAAAAAAATTGGTACTTGCACAAGTTGTTTTCTCCTTAGCAATACCAGATGAACAGATTTTTATCTCTACGATTTCTAAGAAATTATGTCTATTCCAGCTCCCCAAATATTATCCAGTCACAGGGGTTTATGGAACATCTGAGGTATTTCCCAACTTTGCCAGTTTCTTCCTTCCACTGTAAATTCCCAGTTAAATTCATTACATAGCAATGACTGAGGTCAACTAATTGTTTCCATTTAGAATCACAGGCAGAGTGATCTGTGGCAGTAGAAGCAGATTCCACTGCCAGACATCACAAGCTCACAGCAAGAAGAGCTAAGTAGGACACAGCCATATCCTCCGGCATCCCTGTTTAGAACTGCTGTTGAGATGGCAGGACACCTGTAATTGCCAGAGTGTGCACACCCCACTCAGCCAAGAGCTCCCCAGAGCAAGGCAGGCACGGGTGGAGGTGACACCCACACCAGTTCCACAGCAACCCTGAGCTGTGCTGCCCAGTCCCATTTCCCCAGGCACTGTGGAAGGGAGTCAGGCAGCCCAAGCAACACAAGCTGCTGGAAAACCTGTCCTGTCTGTTCATAACAGTCCTGTTACCCTCAGAATTCTTCCCATATTGCCAAGCCAACTAACACAAGTCTTTAAATTGCCATTCACCATCTCTACTTCCCTGCATGAGCAAGCCCCCAAATTCTATCATACTAGATATTACTTTACTTTCAATTAACTACCTTTTATAACTATGGCTAAAAAAGCTTAAAGAGAAATAAAGAGGTATAGCTATAAGGTAACCGAAGTATGCCTTTCAAAGCCAACAGATAGAGAAGGGGGCTTAAGCTAACTGGGGGCAGGAACCTGCATAATCACTCTTCCTTTTCTAGGAAATAAGGACTCTTGGATTACAGAAATTCCTTTACAGTAATCAGTTAACCCTAAATTTGATTGTTCTTACTTTTTAGAGCTGCTGCCAATTCAGACATACTGAATGGAATAAACTGCCTTCAGACACATGCCCACAATCTGACAGAACAAAACAAAAAGATACTTTACTTCATATGAAAAAGTGGAGATCAAAATAAGGAACCTTCACACAACAGCAGCAATGTACAATATTCTTCTAGGAGGCAAAAGAACCACCAGCAGCAGGCCCAAACCCCAGAGATTCATGCTCAAATTAGCAGAGTCTGGCAGGGCTGCAGTGGCCATTGATCAGCTCTGTGGCACGGAACTAAAACACTGGAAGTGCTGTCCCTGCCTGTCTCCATGAAAGGTTGCCCAATCTCTCTTTTTTGCTGTTGAACAAACAGGACAGCTTCCCTTGCCTATTGTAGAACCATCTAAAGGCCAAAGCCTCCAGCCCCTCAAATGCTACACCATCACAGGTGCCAGAGTCCTGTCACCTAAAATGCACCCTGTTACAGGACCAGCCACTAACATATCCTTGTCTGACTTCTCTGAAAAATCACAACAGTCCACACAACTCACAGGGGTTTTTTCCTTGCCCTCAGTGGGAAAGCTTGCCAGAAGGAGGGCAGAGCAGGCAGCAGGCCCACCTCTTCTTGGTATCTGCGTTCATCCTGCTGAAAGCTGCCCCCTGTTCTACAACCCACCCGCTGAGGGTGGTGGTAACATGCAGTGATACCCAACCATCACTGAACCCAGGATGAAGACTAACGAAACAAACTATAATGATCAACAAAAATGTGAAAGAAAGATAGAAGAAATTCACTCTGAAACCTGAAAACCAAAACCAGTGCCTTCTTACTCACAGATGTATTCCCCATATGCCCTGAGAGCAGCATCTGCTCATTTTTCTGGCAAAGAATGTTTTCACAACCTTTTGCTCCTGTTACCATAGCAGTGGACAAAACACAGTATTGGCAAAGTGAGAATGGGATTCTGGCCTCATGCAGAGACTGTGAGTCAACCCTAGGTCTCTGTTCTGCACTCCTTGAGCAACTAGAGAACATTTCAGAAACATAAAAATCATGTCCTCAGGAGAGGAGTCCCAGCCTAATTCCCAAGGGCAGACTGCTAGAAATAAGGATTTTTCTGAACCCTTCATGTTTGTAATTGAGTTGCCAACACATAAAAAACTAGTTGTAAGATTGCATGAGGCTTTTCATTTTAACTAGACTCAAACTTTGCTCTGCTGCTACCATTTAAGAATCTCAGAAAATAGGCTAAAGAAACAACCCTTTTCTGCAGGCACTGTAACTAGTAGTTATTCTTCTTCCCAGTTTAAAAAGCAGTTTGGGTCCATTTTCTTCAAAATTAGAAGGAAACCTTATGTCAATTGTTATGTAGCTCAAGAACAGCAAGCCAAGTTGCTATATTCAACCTGCAGCATGTAACTTAACAGCACAGCATCCAGTTTTCTGTAATTACTTCCCTCAAGATCTGTATTTTACACACACATTTTCCTAAACGTGACCTACATTCACACCAAGTGCTGTGTACCCAGAAAGAGACTGTTCCATGCAAGTGGAAACTTCACTTTTTAGTGCAACATAAGACCAATTTTGAGATGATTTAAATTATTATCACCACCAAACAACTATAATAGCACTTCGAAGTCTGCTGGTAACTTTGTACCTTCCATTATCCAAACTGGTTAATTTATACAGATGCACATACAGTCAGAAAGAGTTTCCTCCTTCTTTCAGGAAGGGACTGATCTTGTAACAATGCACTCAGAACTTGATAAAAAAGGCTGCAAACCAACATCCTCAGTAGTTTGGGCTGCCCACACATACTCTGATGCTCAGATTCTGCACGTTCAGTGATCCTGTCCCTTCCAAGACAAAGTCACTTCATGGGCATCATCACATCCCTAAGGACACAAACACAAGTAGCCTGAACCTTAGAAGTCAATTTCTGAGATCAGTAACAGGTGACTAAAGTGAGGAAATTGAGTAGATCAGAAAACACTGATCACTGATACATCATAAATAATAAATAACCAGAATGTCACACTTCTATGGTTCTCTACAACTCCATTCACTCCCAGCTCTCTAGTTATTAGTCAGGCTGGAAAAATCCCATTAATCTCACTATCACCATTTCAGCACTCACATATATATTCCATCACATAAAAATCTTTAGCCCTCTTTCCCACAAATGAAATTTATCTAGATCTTACTTAATTGACATGAGTAACTCAACATATAAATTCCCTCTCCTTGGAAGGCCAAACCAATACCAGTTTGTGTAGAAGCATTTCAAAGGACACAGGATATATGGTACTCAGGATACAGCAAATGAGGTATTAAACAAAAGCAATATCCCCTGAAACCCAGGGAAATTAATTACAGTGGACAGTACAAAGTATTTCATACAATAGACATAAAACTTCACCAGAGAATAAATGCAAGGCAAAAACACATGAAAGGAAAAGATAAAACTGCTTATATTCTCATTATTTATTTAAAATGTCTAGCCTTTTTAGAAAACCATCAAACCCTGAGCCCCGGCTCATGGCAATAATTCCACAGATTATGTTAAGTAGCATTACCTCTCAAACTAAATTTAGTATCTCTGTACTTTACCCAGAAAAGGGGCAAACCAGTGTATACAGTTCAACCTTTTCACAACATTATTTGCATAATCTTGTAATTCATTGTATCTCTTGCCCACAATAACCACCTCCCCTTCAGAGGTTCTGCTCACATGCGCATTTTTCAGTCTCTCTGCAGCCTCATCCACCTCAGCCTCCTCTTTCACTGTTAGCATTGAAGAGGATAAGAGGTTGCCTTTGGTTTTTATTATTTCTCCTTTTTGATATATTTATAAATAGTGAAAATTACAGTCAACTTTCCATAACAGCAGAGTATCTTTACCATTCTATTAAGTAAGATGGGTTTTTCTCCTTTTGGCTAAATATTTTGTCCCCCACACACACCCTCCAGACAGAAAAATATCTGCTGACTGATTGAAGACATCCATTTCATTCGGGACATTTCATATTTTTACACTCCCCGTGTGTTGCAGCAGACCTGTGCTTTTACCCAACAAAAACAGGTAGACAACAAATGCTGCCCCTCGCAGCAAACCCTCTGCCTCACATACAAAGCTATAAACAAGCTCCACTTCTCATGCCAGCTTACAAAGTTGCCACCTAGTTAAAAAATGAGAGTGAATTACAAATGTTGCAACACCCAACACTGCTCAAACTTACAGTTTAAAAGGACACACCTGAAAATAATTGAGAATTTGCACCGTATATTCAGTGAACACATTTAATGATTATTATTAAAGCAAATCAGGACAAATTAGTGTGCTTTGAATTCATACAAGACTACTCACTAACAAATGGCTTTGTACACCTTGTTTGTTAGACAGACTAAAATGTTCTGTATGAAAAGAGATCAGACTCAAGAATACTATTTCAGCCATGTTTGTATCTTCCTGACTGGCAAAACCAGACTTTGATTCATTTATTAGACAGATTACACAGAAAGACAAGCACTAATTCTGCTTCCCAAAGTCATGTATTACCTAAAGGTTATCAGTCATGACCCTTCAGGTTTAACAGTATCAGCCCCTGCTCACAGTTTTCACCACGAGGTCAGCAGTTTTCCTGCTGACCTTCAGGCCCCCGGAGCAGCACCTTGAAACAGCCAAGTGTGGTACCTGTCCCCTTCGTGGAGTTCTCACTCAGAATTATCACTCTCTCAGCTCACTGCCCTCAGGCAGGGAGGGTCCCGCTGCTTCTCTGCTTCCCTCCCTCCTCCTCCTCCTTTCACACATCCCCATCTCTGAGCAAGGCCGAGCTGCTGCTCTAGTCCTGGCTAGTTTTCTGTTGGCTTAGCTGACAATGGCTCACAAATGATCAGATAAGGAGCAGACCCAGGGATACAGTTTAGAACTGGAAGCAGAAAGACCTCGTATCAGCTCAGCAATCTTGTCCCTGAACAGCAGCAAAACCCAATGGGTGCAGCTTTGACAGGCACTGTTTGAATTTCTTGCCACCTCACATTCCAGATGTTTCCAGGTGGACAACAGGAAGAATTTACACACTTGGATACTTAAATGCACGTTTCCAGATCTGAAAAAGCCAGCCTTTTTCAGACTAGTTCAGCAGGCAGCCCGTGCAAGCTCAGCTCTTCAACACTGGACAATTTGAAAACTGAACAGAACTAAAATGCTTTTGATAACAATGGCATGCTAGGTGCAATGAGCATCTTCAGACAAAAAATTTCAGGCTTCCCTAAAATCTGTTATCAGTATCAGCTGAAAGAGCAATTTAATAGCCATGATCTGATCTTCTAAGAGTATAGTTTTAAAAACCTGACTTCTATGGTATAAACCACCTTTTGACAAAACAGCAGCCAGATCAAGAAGTAGATAAAATACCCTGAAGTTATTCCCAAGAATTTATACAGAGTTCATATATATTACAGCAGGAAATTCACAAGGTTACAAAATAACCTAATAAAACCCCTTGCATTTACCTAGAAGTTTTTAACTTTCAGAAAAAAATACTGAGTTCATGAGTCAACACAAAACTAGCCTTGGCTCTGTGTATAACCAACATCCCCAGAGCAAGTGGTGTTTGTGCCTCACCCTGCCTTTCACTGAGCATAAAACAGCTTCACTACAGTAAGACTAAGCCAATAATAATACAGCAAGTGCTTATATTTCAAACTGAGATGCCATTAAGAATAGATATAACAATGACATCTACTGGGAAATAAGCTACAGGAAAATGGAATAGCATGTATGGAGTTTATACCTCAGAGCACACCACTATAAATTTGGCAGAGCAACTAATTCATGGCACCTGGGAACAATAAATTCAGATTTCTCACTAAAACAGGCACAACTCATTTGCAAGAATGTATTAGTCCATTCACTTCAGGAAAGAATTGCCAACCCAATCTGTGAGAACCTGAGAGGAGGAAATGCTCCTAAATACAGTGTACTGTGATTACACCCTTCATCTACTGACATGGAGTTCCACTTCACAAAGCAGCCCAATGGCTACAGTTCCAAGTACAGATATCCAACAAAACTTACCTAACTTAGATTACTAAACAAGAGGTCAATTTCAGGTGTGCAATTAAGGGTGAAAACATGGTATTTGAAAACAAAATTTTTTAAAAAATGGGTAAGCATAGTCCATACATAGACTGTACTGAAAATTTGCTGCAAACGTGGTACTTAAATCAATATTTTCATCAAGAAAATATTCTGCTGAGTACAGCAGAGTAAGATTTCACTTGCTTAAAGCACGGACTGGAGAAGCTCTTGCTTTACACAGGGCACCACAGTGTGGCACCAGTTTCTGCCTTAAAACCTACAGCACTAAGCCACAAAGATTAATGACTGCAAATGCAAGCAAAACATAAGCAAAGGACAATAAATTTCAGAGAGCTGATTAACTGTAGGATGTAGAAGCTTGCTACTCTGCATTACAATTCTTAATCAATACAATTCAATAACTACACTCCGAAAATAAACTATAGAAGGGAACAACTAGAATGCCACTTGTAACTAACAGTTTTACAGCATTTACTTTATATTAGCAAATTGCATACTTATAAATTTTATTTCCATAACTATACATACACTATTACCACCAGCAATTCCCATTACCACTAATAAAATGGCTCACACTTTTTCCATGTCCACTCAGTAGAGTATCAGACCTGCTCTTCCTGAACTCCAGGTTGAACTTGTGGCACTATTAAATGCATTAGATAAGCTTTCCTGGCAAAACACAGCACAGTCAATGCAAAGGAAAAGTAGATCATTTGAGTGATAAATCCTTCACCATCTTTGCCAGCTTCACTGACACACTGGAAAGGAAACAACTTCTGTACCTCGATTATCCTCAGTAAACTTACCAAACCTAACAACAAGTGACTTTAAACCTTGAGAACAGAGACATGCAATAACCATTTGTGCAATCTTTTAATATAGTTACAACCCCATCAGGCATATATTGTGACTGAACTTCTACCATGGAATTTTATTTCAGAAAATCAGAATCAAAGACACAAAAACAACTTATCAAATTTTGTAAAAAATATTGAAAAACTTGCTGTCACTTCAGAAGATTTTCCTTTTTATATACTCTGATAATGCACGGGAGACTATTTATCTCCTTCAAGCAATGGTATCTGCCAACTTTCCTTTAAATTATCAGATCCTTAAAGTTTAGACACTTGGAGATACAGTAAATAAAACAGAAGGAGGAAAAGAACCAAAAAAAAATCATTAGTGTTATTACTAGTTTCTTACAAAAGCACCAGAGTTCACCATATAATTACTTCCACCTTCTCCATTAAGTGAAAAAGGAGAAAAGAGAATTGTGGAAGCACTTGCAGGCTGAACACCAGAGTGCACCAGAGGCGAGGCACTGCAGAGGAGTAAGATTTTCACTCACTGAGCCAGCTACTTCAAATTTGCAGAATGCATCACTTCTTGAAATCAAAAGAACAGCGGCTGCATTCAGTCTCAGGAATCACTTGGCTTAGTCTGCCCTTAACTGTTGGGATTTAGTGATGATGACAGATACAAGTAAACACCAACGCAAACAGAGCGTACTGAGGTAGCATCTCCTCAGGCACAGGCACTGAGCTTACCTGGCGAGGTTTTGGCAGGGGTGGCTGCAGGAGCAGCCTCTGAGACAAGACCAGGAGCTGCCCTATGTCAGACAGACAGACAGAGCCAGTTCTAAGCCAGCTCCAAAGGAGACCCACTGCTGGCCACAGCTGTGCCAGTCAGCGATGCCCGCGGTGCCTTCATGATAACACAGTTAAGAAAGGGTAAAAAACACTGTGAAGAAGCTGTGAGAGAGATGAGTGAGAAAAATGTGAGAGAAACAACCCCAGAGACACCAAGGTCAGAGAAGGAGGAGGGGGAGGAGGTGTTTCCAGGCACTGGAGCAGAGATTCCCCTGCGGCCCATGGAGAAGACCATGAGCCCGCGCAGGACCACAGAGGTGCCAGGGCAGGTGGATGTGCCTGAAAGGAGCTGCAGCGTGTGCAGGGCCCACAGCAGAGCAAGGTTCTGGCAGGACCTGTGGCCTCTGCAGGAGCAGGTTTGGGCAGAACTCTGGCATGTGGGGACGGACCCATGCTGGAGCAGCCTGTTCCTGTGCGACTGTACCCTGTTGGGAAGAACCCATGCTGGAGCAGTTCGTGAAGAACTTCAGCCTATGGGAAGGACCTGTTTTGGAACACACTGTGAAGGACTGTATCCATGGGAGGGACCCTACACTTGAGCAGGGGGAAGACTGTGAGGAGGAAAGATCAGCAGAGATGAACTGTGTGAACTACAGCATCCCCTGTTCCCTGTCCCCCTGCAGCACTCAGGAGGAGGAGGCAGGAGAGTTAGAAATGAAGGAGCAAAGTTGACCCTGGGACAAAGGGAGGCCTGGGGCAAGGCAGTTTTAGTTTGGGGTTTTTTTCCTCACTGTCCTGCTTTTTACTTTCTAATTGGCAGTAAATTAAATTAATACATCCCAAGTTGAGGCTGGTTTGCCCATGACAGTAACTGGTGAGTGATATTCCTGTCCTTATCTCAACCCATGAGCTTCTTTTTCTCGTACTTTCTCCTGTTGTTTTGCTGAGGACTAAGAGAAAAGCTTGGTGGGCAACCTGACAATTAAGGTTAACCCACCACTGCATACTACTTCAAATTTAAAATAATGTGGTTTTTATGAAGTCCTACCATAGCCTGATGGACCAGGTATGTCCATGCATTAATTCACTGCACTCAGGAGTGTGACACCACAGCGTATTGTCCATGTATTCAGCACTGCTGTTTGACCCCCTTCATAGGGTTTTAAAGAGTTTCAGCTTGTCAGCATCTCCCTGAACTTCCAGACTAATATTCACCAGAGCTAATCAATACCCACTTTCATGCCTGCAGAACAAGTGTTCCATCACCACTGAGATTAATCACCCCTTCACCAAAGCTGGAGTATAAAATAAACAAGTTTAAGGAACAGAAAAGGTGAAAACAATTTTCCTCTGATACGCAGACTTCTGATAATTAAATAAATTGAACAAATCTAACTCAGTTGCCTTTGTTAAGGTGCTACACATCCTCAGGAAAGAGAAGAGAGATCAGTCTTGAACTTGTTTATAAACCATGGTATCTGCAATCCCCTATACTCACACAAGTTATATACTGGTACTAGTCATTACAAGCAACCTCACAGAAATTTCCCATTACTACAGCTGTAACTATTAAGTTTCCATTTATAAAGGATGACCATTCCTGCAGTTTAAAACTAGCATGGTAATGGATGCCTTATTCTCCTGTTCAACCTACTAGAATATGCTTCCAAATCCAGTTACTTGGTTTTGCTTATAAGATCTAAGTAAAATGAACAGGTATGTGGAAAACAGCTATGAAACTCATTGGTCTATGGACTGTAGCAAAACAAGTAGTTTTCACCTTTATGACTATTTAAATAAAGCTATCTGCAGTAATGAAAGCAGGTAATTCCTAGTATTCAATAGGATGTATAAATACAAATAGGAAGAAAAATCACCTTTCTTTCCTTCCCCTCACAGACACCAGAGAGTGTTTCTGTGCATGAAACAAAACACAGTCATGGCAACCTCAAGGCTATGAAGAGAGGAAACGTCAGAAGCTCCCTATTCCTTTTCAGACTGTAGAGCTGACAAGTAAAGCATAATAATCATAAAAAACTAAGAAATACAGACCCTTTTAGGAGAATCTGGACAACACAGCACCCATAATTGCTGTGTTCCTTCTGAAGCAGGGCAGGGCACAGAGCTTGGCTTTGCACTCTGTTCTGCACCCTCAGTGTGGGAGTGGGACCTCCCCACCCCCCAAATCTGTTCCTGTATGTACTTACTGCCTCACATGCCTCCACCTGGGCATCCTTTTTTACTCTTTCAACAGAGTAACAGACACAAGTGTTCAGTTACTCTGGAACGCTCCGTGAACTGCCCAAAATGAAAAGCTCCTTTTTTTAAAAGAGAGATGATCATGAGAAACAAACAAAAGATTATTCCAGAATAGACTCATACAGGCCAAGCTCAAAGAAACTGAACAGGTCAAGACAGTGCTGGAACTTATGTTGGTGTATCAGTAATAAGATGTGTACATCACCTAATTGCACAGTCTTGTTACTTATACCATCTTAAGTAGAAATTCTCTTTACAACCCCCCTCAACAAAAATGAAGCAGAAATATGAAAATTTTGTAAACACAGCACACTGTCCAAATAACTATTTTCTGGTATTTATGAAAGACCAGATAAATCAATGTAGACTGCAAATATCAAGTGCATCAGATAATCATATTCTGTGAAATTACTCTGTTGCACAGTTTAGACTGAGACTGAACTTGGTAACAGAGGACACAGCACTGGCACTTAAAGCATTGAACAGACAGTATGAAATCTAACCTGTGATTGACTTTGTGCCAGATAGCACACAAACACCCTCCTATATAAGACCATGTATCTTCTCTTTCTGTAAGAAGCAGCATGACATACAAATACCTGCATGCTTTCTCCAAGTTATGAGAAATAAGACTTTTTCAGCAAGAAAAATTATTTCATTTCCATAGTAAGGCAAACAGATGAAAGTGATCAATTGATACATTTATCCTTCAGACTGGAATATTTTTATCATCACACACAAAATTTACTAAATGAATTGCTGCAATATGTAAGTTGAAATTATACTTAGGTTTTTTTCTTCTATAAATTTATTTTCTTTTTTAACAGAGTAGTATCTCTTGAAAAATATATACCTTACTAGGGAACTCATTGGCTGGAGGGCTGGGAGGCTGACTTGACCAGGGGGAAATTTTAAAATGAACAACCATTGATGAAGAAAAACAAATGAAAACCTTTTTCTGGCCAAACAGCAGCCTTTTGTCTTTCATTGTTGCCACTCCATTTGCTGTATTTCCCAACATTTTCCATAAAATTTTAAGCTGATGTCTTCTGATATACTACCACATCACAGACACAAGGGAAGGATAACAATTTATGTAACATTCCCTGTTGCTAAAGCAAGTATCAATCATAATTTGGATAAACACTGACAACATTTTTAAGGATAGATTTTTCAATTCATAAGAAGAAGTCAAATGGTTGCAATTGCCACAACTCTACTACTCTGAACCAGCAATTCCCACGTGTACAAGATTCCATGTTCCCTTATTTTGAAGCTGCAATAATGTTGCTGGTGAAGAGAAAAAAATACATTCACCCTAGCATTGAACTTCAAGTTCTCTGTTACACTGATCTACGCCTCCAATGACTTCTGCAACAGTTTTTGACAGTAAAGCCTCAAAGCAGCAAATGGCACAGAAAGGCAGTGGCTTCTCTACTGCCAAACACAGGCCAAAGTAAGGCCTTCAGCGTCCCCATCACCAGAGTAACAACCAACCCTTGACCACCCTCAGCTCTGTCACATTCTGAGCCTCCTCAAGGAGATCTCAAGAATATCCACAACAAAATCTTCTGTCAACAATGAAATGTGGCATGTTGGCACTGCAGGACTATTGTAGAATTAGTTCATCTTCACTGCATAACTTTCTGGACAATTATTGTTCCACACATTTCAGAGCAGTCAAAACCCCATCTTCCCCACGAAATTCAAGGTTACTGTTTTGAACACAATCTGGACTTAATTTGACCATAGTAACTTTGGAATAATAAATGTTGTTAGAAGGAAAATCACAAATATCCAACGAACCAGCAGTTATAACCATTTATCTATTGCCCTCTTTTGTAGAGAAATAAAAAGACCAGCTTTGTATACAGATCTGGTGCAGCAGTTTATGTAGCTCTGGCACCATGAGGTGGGGTGAGCTGGCTGACAGATCTGCCACTGGGACACTCACATCACTAAATCCAGAATCCCCTCCCACTGGAGCCCTTCTCTACAGCAATCACACTCTGTGATGTCTCAGAGAATTCACTCCAAAGGCCAGAGCTGACAGCCTGGCTGGTATCTTCCACTCTCCCCCTTGCTTAAAAATTCAAACATGTTTGTGCTGTGACCCAACACTGCATCTCACAGTCGATGCTCACAACACAATTTCATTCTTTAATTCTCACCTCCCTCTTAAAGCTGTGTTGTCATGAACCTTGGATAAACTGCCGACAGTCGGGATATTGCTGTGTGATGGTCAGAATCCACCAGCCCGACCAAGAGTGCCTCATTCTTTCCCTTCATTCACCATCTGCCTGTAATCATTTCAGACTGTCCTTATGGACTGTGTGCTGTCTGGGGCAATAACCATCTTTTTTTCGTTCTCTATTTGTACAAAACAGCATGGAGTCCTCTTCTGCAGTTTTCATTAAAACATTAAAAGTGGAGCTGTTCAATAGAGATTTTGAACTTTGGTTTATACAAAGAACACAGAAAAAGGTCAAAGGAAAAAACCCCAAACTACATGCCCTTCTTCTTCTCTGGTTCTGCCTTCCAAAACTCCTCTCCCTTATTCCAGAAAAATCAGTTTCACAGTTTTCAAAAAGGCATAATTTAAACACATGTATGTCAGGTTATAACTGTAAGAAAACATTTCAACATATGTCTCTTAACATAGGGAAAGTCATTACATAATAAAATACATCCGTGTAATTTCACTGACATGTTTTGTAAATGACCCAAAATATGCAAAGTCTTCTCTCTAAAGGACAGCTGGTCATGCTGCAATTGAAAAGAAACAGTGAGAGCTTTTTTACAGGGACATTTTACGTATTCTCTGCCACTGCTTAAATAGTCTCTTCCATTCTAACTGACAGAACAGTCTCACCACAGATCTCATCCCTAGCTGCCCTGTGGAAACACATAAGAACTCTTCCCTTCGGGGACTGAATGCAAAAATAATACCGGCAGCCTCTGTGGACTCCACAAAGCCCCGTCGCCCCTCCTGCCTTTCTCTCCTGCACACTCAGACCCCCTTAAGGTGTCTTTTTGTGGTTTTTTGGGGGCAAATTCTTTCACTTGGCCCTATCATTACTATCGAATTAAACTGACAATATTCTGCTTTTCTTTCCACTAAAAAGAGAAGGGAAAAAAGCGAAGTCCTAACACCAACCTGGCTTCAGTGAGCACCGCAAAACCACACACTGCGGTAGCAACTTGTGCCCGATCTCCTTCTCCCTAATTCTGTACCATCTCTGCCACATCCACGCTTTCATCCTGCACCTACCACTTGGCAGTTGTCCTTCCTATGGAAATCCACAGCCCTGCTCGGGAAGGGAAATACGGACTGACAGGCACATCCCCGTTAAAACACATGTCATTGTGCCCCACATTAGCCGGTTCGCAGAGTCGGCGATGCCTCCCCGCGTTATCGCCCAGCGGGGCTGCGGAGAGCGGGACGCGGGCAGGGAGCGAGAGAAGCGACAGAGACACAGCCCGGAATGAACATTTACTCACGAGAAGTGCAAGGAATTCAATTTAAGGATCAATCACACATTGAAACGCCTCGTCACGTCGGGGGAGCTCCCGCCGGGGATGGACCAGCCTTTCCCCCCCCA
>VWZD01007190.1:0-120088 GCA_013396695.1 Sakesphorus luctuosus | reverse complement strand
CCCCCCACCGCGGCGGGGGCGGGGCGCGGCGCCTCTCGCGCATGCGCCGCCCCGCGCGGCCCCCCGCGCGCGCGCCCACTTCCGTCCCGGCGGCGTGGGGGGGGTGCGGCATCCGGCGGGGGTGCTGAGGGGCTGGGTTGGGCCTGACGGGGTTTCTCTTTAGGAAGCCTCGGCTTGTTTTGAATCACTTTGCGCTGATTGCCCCCGTGGTGGGTCGCTGGCAGCGCTCCTTGCGGAGCGCGGGTGTGCCGGCGCCCCGGGGAGCGGAGCCGCGAGTGCCGCGGGAGCAGCGCGGGCCCTGCGGGGCGGCAGAGGCAGCACAGAGTGAGTGTCTGTCCGTCCGTCCGTGTGCGGGTCCCGCCTGCAGAGCGGCTGTGCGGCCGCTGGGACGGACTCTCCGCTGCTCAGCAGCTCCTCAGCGCCCACAGAGACCAGCACAGGGTGAGGGTCAGCAGAAGCGGAGGAAGGACAGGCGGCCTGAAGCGCAGCACCGAGAGCTGGGAGGTGTGTTTGGTCAGTTCCTGGCCCTAACACTGACTTCCTTCATCCCAGAGAAGTCACTCTGCAGTTGTGATGAAAACGCCCACCCTTCGAGGAATGTGCGAGGCTTTCCCACTCACTTCTTCCACCTGAACCGAAAAGTAGCCTTTTTCCCTCCAAACAACAACAAAGAAAACCCTCTCAGCAGAAGTGTCCCAGCTTTCTCCAGGGAGCTCGTTTGTATCTTTGAATAGAGTTGCAGCTGTGATTACTCACCTCGTGTTCCCAGGAGGCTCCGCAAAGCTCCGGCTGCCTCTGTAGGGCAACCCTGCGTTATGTGCCAGCCCTTAGACACCGACACAACAGCCTGACACTTTCCCAGCCTTCACGTTACAGACACTTCCACCGCAGTCAATCAGCACTGCAGGACCTGTGCATCAACCTGTCCCTGCAGGAATAGCTGTTCTCTTGCCTTGAAAGCTCTTGCAAAGGCATCAGCTAGATATGCCTGGTCTCCAGCTGACTCCTAGAATTGCAGACTGCAAACCTGGGGAGGGGGACAGGCAACAAACAGTTTTTGGGGCCAGTTCTTGGAAGTTTCTTCCCTTAAATGAGATAGAACCCTACCCTGAGGGGCATTTCTTCTTAGCTTGCTTAGCTCTCCCATATGAAGGATGAGTCAGGCAGTGTTCATCATACTGCTGACAAAAACATTTTATGCAAAGAATTTTTCTCCCATTTTAAAATGTGGACTGAAATTCACAACTTCAGCTACTTGACTTTTCTACAGGCAGGTGAACAGCCAAGAGCAATTCCTGTTGAACAGCTGCAGCAGCCTTTATTTCCCAAAAAGGCTCAAGAACAGCAGTGTGTGTGGGGAGGAGAGGGGTGAGTGCACCTGAGCACAGTGCAGGGCTGTGCCAGCGTGGGGTCAGGCTGCCTGCAGCCCCCATGGCAGAGTCTGGCACTCTCTGCCCTAAACCCACAAGGTTTGAAGAAGTGAGCGTCATGCAGCCTCGTTCTTGGTGCCCCTTACCCCCAGAGTTTACAAACCCTGAGTTACACATCCAAAAATACGGGGTTTGGGGTAGTTAAAGAATAAATCGTGGTTGTCAGCTCCCCTGCTGATTGCTAATGTACCTTTTGAGAGAGCTGATCTGAGCCTTTAGTGCAGTGGCTCTGGGAAGGAAAGCCAGCCAAGTCAACTCACAGTGGGCTGCTGTACAGTGTGGAGCTCCAAGCCTTGTCCCACACCTCCAAGAATCATCCATGACCACGCCTGCACCTCACCCAGGGTCTGCTTTTGCACTTTGGTAACAGGCCCCATGCACCCTCCTCCACAGCAGCTTCAGCTTGGACTCTGCTCATGGCACAGCTGCTGCTGCTGCAGCTCCAGGGGTTGCTCATGCCCAGACTCCCAGGGCTCTCTGTGTTTGTGCCAGGCTGGAGGCAGGCTGAGGCTTTCCTCCTCTCTTCATTCATTTGCTTCACAGGTGTGAAGTCAAGCTGTCATTTGGCAGCTTCCCAGTAAACCTGCGTGATCCTTCTCTTGGCAGAAGGAGAAAACTGTCAAGATATAAAGAGGAAGGTTCTCCAAAGATGCTGTTAGGAGTTTTAACTTGGATTAGCAGCACCAGACTGTAGGGAGGGGGAATTGTTACTTGTGTCATCTTCCCTTCTGTACTTTTGGGTGCCACCAGGGCCTGCTTTCAGTGGAAACCTGTGAGAGCACCAGCAAACCTCCTTACAGGCAGCTCCCACCTGTGGGTCAGGCACCTCTTGACCTCTCAGTGGTTGTACCTGTGGGTTTAGGGTGTAAGAGAAAGTGTTATCTGAAACACACGCACCCAGCTGCTCACCAGAGTAGCTGGACTGACCTGTCTGCATAATCAGGTGCTTGTTATCACAGCAAGTTTGCATTTTAATAGAGTAATCATTTATGGATTTAAATTTAAATATGAAGAGCCCTTCTGTCAGAATAATGGCCATCATATAATCCTCTGTATACATACCAAAATAATTAGAAATAGTCTTTAAATTAGACCACTTGAATCCAACCACCATTTTCCTAAATTTACATAAATTACTTCCCATCTGTCAAGTGATAAACTAATTTTTTTATATTCCCTCAGCCCTAATTTCTTATACACTTTAACTTTTCCAACTTTTTTCCAATCCTTTTCTGCAAGATCTTCCCTTAGATCAGTATCTTCAAGACTGAGACGCAAACATATTTTCCACCTAAAGCTGCTGTTCCAACAGTCACCAGAAAATAGAAGGGCAAGCAGTCTAAGGAGTTTAAACTGGAGGTCCAAGTGCACAGGGAGATCACTATTCCAAGTTCTCTTGCATGCATTAGGTTTTTACCTCCCCCAAACAACCAAGGGAGTCTCCTCCTCACAATAACCTGCACAGATGAGCCAACTCTTTGGTCATGTGCAATCTTCCAGCTGGGTACTCTGCGTGGGTGTCCCACATACAACACAGTCTGAAGTGCCAGTTCTTTATTAGAGAAAAGTAATAATGGGGTAGTTCAAAGGCCACCTATTTTTTGCACCACAGTAAGAACTCACAATCAAAAGTTTTTACTTTGCTGTATGGAGAATTGGGCAGCTCAGTCACCACGTCAGCTGATGTAAGTAAACATCCTCTTCAGACAAATGACCAGGTCAGACTCAGATCCTGCTGCAGGTTTTCAGTTCACGTGTTTATATAACTCTGCTCTAGTTGCATGAGCATTTTTCTTTTAACTTTTCTCCCCCCACATTTCGTAAACAGTAGAAACAAAAGCAAAAAATCCCTATGCTGCTGCATCACATGGAGCTAAGCAGATTTGCTGCTGGATGAAGGACAAAGGACTCTGACACCAAAGTTCTGCTCTTGTGCACTGATCATATATATAGGTCCATGCCCTTTAGCTGGAAGGTAACATTTAATGGAGGGAGGGAAGGAAAATTGGGTGATTGAAGAAAATAGTTTGTAATCAAAGTATGTACATTCACTGCCTCAATAAAGACAGTCATGCCTTCATGCTCACCTCACATGGTGTCTGTGTTTGCTTGGAGGGCCGGTCTTTGCCAGTCTCATAATCCAAAGCACCTGAAGCAAACAGTTCATTTAACTCCCACAGCTATTCCAGAATGCCAGGGGTGGCCTCCCAGCACAGAATGCCTCTATCCAGTGCTGCAACAAACGGTGTCAGGATCCCGAGGCATCTTAAACACTCAACATCCAGTGCTCATTGTAAACCAGACTGAAAAACCCACACACCCTGAAGCTGCACATTCTCCTCCCGCTTCCTCGGGAATTCAGCAATTTGCTGGGCAATCAAGATTGTAACCACAGATAACCTCTCTGCTCAGGAGAAACTGCAGCTGCGTAAAGGGCTTGCGGCACAAAGCAAGGAGATGACCCGGGGAGTAGTTTCCATCTAATGGAAAGGTTTGCCCTAACATTGCTATTTCATCAATGCACATATTTTCATTGTGCATGATTGACATCTGATACCTCACAAACACCTCCAGAGAGAGACAGGACGTGTTGCAGAGTTCCAGAGTGTTCCAGGGAATGCCTCATTCCAAATACCAAAATTTTTTCTAGGAATTCAAGTTTTCTGTTGAACTTTATTTCAACACAGCACTATGTGAGAAGGACAGACCCAGTACAAGGGGAGGAACTTTCCCAGGTTGGAAGAGGTCAAGCTAAATAGGAAAAATAATGATCTCTTTCTAACATTTCAGACTTAAAAAGAAAACGGGTAACAAATGTTCTCAAAGAGAAGCCAGTACAAAGCAGAGCTGCTCATCAGTTTCCCTCCAAGGGTTCAAACGACAAGCACTCAGGGAGCAGGGGAAGAAAGGACTGCTCTAATTTGTTTTTCTTTCCTGCTGGTATTCCTTCTCTAAGATGCCAACCCAGGCCAACTGCCAGTTCTTTTCCACCCTGTCCTGACCCTGTGGCATCCCCTGGGTAGGGGCTGATATGGCTGCTGAGCTCCCAAAGGGTAGATAGAGGTGTTAATGCTCCAGTACAGCACATGTGAGAATTCCTCCTCTCTAAACTATTGATTCTTGCTCACTGCAGACTGGAGTAGATGTTACTGTCCTACTGATGCTTTTTTCACATTTGCAAGTTTGATCTGGAGCAGTTGCAACAGGTAGAAGCATTATCTTGGGTCTCTGTTGCTTCCTGTATGTAATAAAGTTCAGATTTTTAGGGACTTGTATTATTCCAGGAACTCACCCTCTGGAACTTTTCTAATCCTGTCTTGTTTGTAATCATGCTTCTACCACATAAACCACTTTTAAAAAATTTTATGACTTTGCATACTCTCAGAAGCCACCAAACCATTGTGTGATGTTTCTGGAATGAGCATAACTCCCTTGCTTTGGAAGTATAATAAATTATATTTGTAAAGTCATCTTTCCTCCTTCCATCACGCATCTGTAATCCCCTTTCACGAGGCTGTGAAGGCAGTTCCTCCTTGCACATCTTCTGTTCACTACCGCAGTCTGCATCTCCCTCCTTCTCCTAACTGCTCTGTCCTCCAGCCTGGCGTACACATGGGAGCTTTCCAGCCCTTTCTCTCACTCCCGGCTGTTTTTGCCATACAGTAACAACACAGATCTCAGTGCTGCAGTACTGCCTAACAGGAGGTGGAGGTCGATGGCTCCCCATTGGCGCAGCATTTCACCCACCTCAGCCCAAATCCAGTTTGACAGAAATATTTATGCACAGAAGGCAGACAGGGCTCCCCACACTGTCTCCTCTGAGAGGGAGCTTAAAGGCCTTATTTATTTCAAAGGCAAAGGCATCTCTGAATCATACAAGTGAGCTTTTAGCAGGAAAGAATTAGAGCCTAAGATGTACATATCCTGTTATAAACTAGTCAAAGTCAGAATCTCTGCACCCTGGAGTCTAAGACAGGACCCAAATGATTTACTGTCATGCGTCAACACACAAGGTTTGATCTATCTCATACAGGTATAAGGATTTATTTTCCATCTTCATCTCTCTGGGATGGGGCTTTCCAGGGAACACAATGGAGCACTCATACCCCTGAATTCAAATGGAGCAGGGTAACCTATTTTACAGATCCCAGCCTTAGCTATCAAGCTCCTGGTGGACTGGGACTGATCTGGGTGTGCAGCTGGGGTGTACAGCAGTTTGTGATATTTGTTTCAAGAGCCCCCATCAGACTCCTGCTTCCCCAGCTGGGAATGGGATTGCTGTGGGAAATGTCCCTAGGGTGAGGGCAGAGGGAATGGCTGGAAGGCCACAGGTTGGTCACTCTTCACCTGATGGAGTCTGAGGTTGGGCCATTATTGATGGATAAATAAAGCAGAGCTCTGCTGATCAAAGTAGTCTTACAAGTCTGCGCATATCCCTGGCCTCACACAGAGATTTATTTGAATCAGGAACACCAAGGCAATTCATCCTCTCTTAACAGCCTCATTCCCTGCTCTGTGTGCTCACTACCCATGGGGCTCAGCTACGCAATAGTTCCTCTCCTTCCCTCTCTGTGCTTTCCTGCAGCATGTAGTCGCTAAATATAATTTGACAGCTTACTTTCTCTTATCCAGAGCTTCAACATCCATGCACTGCTTCTCTGTGCCAGAAGCTCTATTTTACAAGTCAAACCACTGTCTCCCTGCAGCTCATTTTGCACGAAAAATGAGCATATCCTCATGTCCTCTCTCTTTCCATATCCAGCACTGTTGTTGGAATGGACTGGCACAGCCATTTGTGGTAGGACATCCCCCAGAAATCCAGCAGCCTCAGAGCCACACAACCAAGAGTTAACTGCCCTGGTTGCTTTGCAAATGTCAGCTAGCCTTAGCTCTAATCAGTTTGTCCACTTACACTAGTTCCAGTTTTGGCTTAATTCTAAGTCTCTTTGAAGTCATCGCACATTTTGTAAGGGAGCTTTCACATCCAAATGGTACCTTACTACTCTTCAGTACCTTTCTGCATCACCAACTTCAAAATGTACCACATTGCTCTAACATGCTCTCACTGAAATGTCACTGACACCTGCTTCCTAGATGTACTACCTGACCTATGGCACACCACATCCCCAGGCCCTGTTATTAATTCCAGAAAAATCTGATCCTTGTCAGTATATGTGACACCTCCAGCCAAAGGGGTTATTTAGCCATTTGTTAGTTGTGCTCCTTGATTCAGGAATTCAGAGCTCCCAGGAGTACTGAGTGTTGTTTAGGTACATACATAACTAGGATAAAGAGATTATTTCAGAGCACAGACTGGCTATCATCCCCAATACGTAAGAAGAGGAGTCAAAGAGCAAACATATACAGCCAGTGTGCTTTTGTTTCTCTGTTGCCAATCTGATTTTTCAAGCTGTTTTTAAACAAAGGAAAAAGTAGAATGGAGAAAACTTATCTTAAAAAAAGGCTGGGAGCTCAGTGATTTCAGCAGCTCTTAGGCTAGAACACCCCCAGTAGCCTTCCCCCTGGCTGCCTCCTCAGCAACCAGCAGGATTTCTCACAGCTTTCCATTAACTACTTTTATTATCTGAACGTCTGCCCACATGAGTAATTGAGTGAGTCACAGCAGTAAAAGACTTGTGGATTTTTATGAGGAGGCTGTACTGTAAAATTTTTTTAAATCACAGTTTAATTTACAGAATGAGGATTTTTAGATGTGGTGACAATTTCAAGACCAGTGCTGCAGTAGTGGGCGAAAGAAACACAGAGGTGATAAGGATTTCCTGTTCTTGAGGGTAATTGAAAAAATGTGATTGCTCAGCTCAGTTTACCATGCTGGAACAGTACAGCTATAAAATATATAAAGGCTAATGCAGGATGTACGTTTGCAGTATTTTTATCTTTACTGTGTAACAGTCCCCATCAAGATTCCTCAAGCAAAGAAGACATTTGTGGTGAACTGTGTTGTATATACCTTGTTATCACTGCTGGGATTCGAAACCAGAGGCCTGATCCAGCAAACCTTCTATATAATTTCCTTTTTCTTTGCATTATGGCAACACTAGACTTACAAAGACATCTAGCCATTTAAATAGTCAAGTAGGTGCCTTAATGGGATATTCAAAACCCAAACCCCTAAACAGCTTCAAAAATTTGGTTTCCAACAGCTGAAAGCCACAACTAAAATTTCAGCACAGCTGTGCCAGGCTAAACATTATTGAATAGTTAGTGGTATTCAATGCAATCATACAGCATAAATAACAGCCACAGTCATGCAAAGGTTTGCAGGCCCAGGCCCATGCCTGAGGTTAATTTAGAGCTTTCTGTTAACAAGCAATCAATTTGCTCCTTCCTTTTAGGAGAGCAGTATCATCAAATCAAGGCATGGGCTCTGTCAGATTTAGTATGAATTCTGTACAGCAGTAGAACTAAGTGCTTCAAACACCCTCTCTGTTCCCAAATATCATGCTTACCAATGAATGTGGGGCGACTGCAACCATTGGTCCCGTTGGTTTCTCATCCTACGTGATGGTGTATTCTTGAGGCATCCCTGTCAGCTTGCATTAACTCGCACAGCTCAGTCCTCTCCTCCCAAGGCACCTTTCTCCCATTCAGACTGCTGGAAGAGCTTGCAAAAGCAGGACAGCTGCCCCAAAGCCAGAGCATGTTCAACAACAAATCTGCCACACCTTTACCCCCAAGTAGGACAATTGCAGGTGGTGGACAAGCTGCCAGAAGGTAGGGCTTTTGGGCCTAGAAACTGCATTTGGGGAAGCTTAGAGCTGTGTAAGAACACTCGTGCATGGTGCAACAAGGCAGTTCTTCTGCTCCCCTGCACGGCACAATCCAGCCACTGCTGTCCAACACTCAAGGAGTTCCGAGCACTGACACTGCCTGGCCGGCTCACATGCACCCAGGGATGGAGTGCAAGGCAGCCTCTGGATACAGGATACTGAAGGCTGCTGAGCAGGGACTAAACTCACTGCACTTGTGTTATTTAGTTATGGCAGTTTTGGGGCATCTCCAGTTCAGCTGTAAGGCAAATGCACAGAGCTAGAGCATCAGAGGGCAGCACAAAACACCACAGTGGTCTTAAAGGATGGGATAGAATAAACATGATATAGAAGTCCTACATGCACAAGTCAGTTGCTTTTTAGTCAAAGAAACTACAAAGCCAGAGTATGCATTTTCACATTAGTGCTGGCATCAAGGCATCATATTATTTCCAGAATTAGAAATTACACATCTAGCAACAGTCAATCTCAACAGAGGATCCAACAGTAACACAAGAAGTGCAGGGGTTTTTCCATGCTGCTGGTAGGTTCTATCAATGAAGATGTAGGGAAGTTGACAAGTCATCTTAGCTAGATCCGAGCCTTGCTTATTCTGTATGAAACAATTCTACCAAGTGCCAATTCCCACACTATTGAAAGTATGAATTATGTTTTTTTAGACACGCTTATTTGCTTCCCCTCCCTCACCCCAAAAGATAAATGGCCAAGTATGACTGTTTTTCTCTTACTATTCCAAT
This sequence comes from Sakesphorus luctuosus, assembly GCA_013396695.1. Lineage (NCBI taxonomy): Eukaryota > Metazoa > Chordata > Aves > Passeriformes > Thamnophilidae > Sakesphorus > Sakesphorus luctuosus. The sequence continues at coordinate 111,130 of VWZD01007190.1, read as the reverse complement.
GGATTTTTGTTCCTTTCCTGGATTCATGGCCTAGAGAAATTTGGTCAGCAAAAGTACCTTAATGGGTGAATTGCCCCTTCTCTTTCATATATGACTATTCATTCTTTCCTAGCCTCCCCTCTCCAGGGTTTCTGAATACAAAGTACTTGTAGAAATCATTAGTCCATTGCTGAAATGCAAGCCCTGAGCCAGCAGGTACACAGGACTGCTGGAGCATCTCGTTCCATCAGTTAAATTAAAGAACTGAATCCAGTTGATGGTGGGGTTCAGCAAGCTCACTTTTAGAGAGGATACCCAGGGCCTTCTGCTGAAAAGCTCTGTAGGGGAAGATGATCACTCTACCCTTGCTGCAGTGTCTGAGTCACCACTGAGTTGGAAGCAACTGTTAAAAAAAAAGCCTCTTTTGGTGAAACTACAAAGTTGGCAGCCAAGCAGGTACACAGCATTGGATGTCTCACTGCCAGGCTTGAGACAGAGCTGACCTGCCTGGATGCCAGCAGGGAGGTGGGAGCAGAGCGTGCCAGTGCCCGTGAGTTGCTCAGCAATGCAGAGACAGGAGCAGAGAAGCTTCAGAGAGGTTCAGAGGTAGCCCCAGCACTGATATCCCATATGTAAAGCAAGTATTTCCTGCACAGTAGTGTCCCTGGAGCATCACTTGTCCACTGCAGGGATGCTTCACTGTCATGGAAGTAACCGAGACACTCACCGGACACACATTTCAGCTGGTTTCTCTGCTTTTTCAGTTCTCATCCTCTGCTCTTTGGCCAAGGCAAAAGGCCTCAGCTATCTCATCATTACTACCATCACTTATCTGTACGTCATTTATAATTAAGATCTCATGCCAAGTTACACTAGTTTTAATGAGGATTACTGCAAGATTTGTCCTTGTGACTTTTAACTGGTCTAGCATTGATTTATTTAAACTACTTTTCCCACTAAAGAGATGATCAGGTGCTTGTGCCAAAGATGTTGGTGCAGATATAGAACTATGATTGATGCTTTATGCCTCCTGGAAGCAAGGCTTTCTTTACAGGAGCATTAACATCATAGCAATCACATATACTTCATTTATCTTGGGTTCAGGCTCCTCTGTAAAACAAACTGGAATGACCTGAAAAGTACGGGGAAAAATTCTTCCTACTCCAGCCCTCCCCCAAATCTTTTTGTGGGAAACACAACTGTGTTTTCAATGCTGAAATTCACACAGATTTAAAAATACTTATCTTCAAGGAATGTTGCCATGGAAACCCTTATCTTGTCTCCTTCCCCACCCTCCATATGTGAAGAACATTTTCTTTTCCTTCATGTGGTAGTTCCTCTTCTCCCTCTGCTACCACCAAACCCTGCATTGAATCCTAAGAGATGTCAAACAGGTCTTTTGTTTAGTTGAAAAGTGATTGCTAAAAACCATTCCTAACCTCAGATACGGAGAGATGTCAAGATGGGATCATATCCTCAGGCTGCAGAGAAAGATGCCTAGAATATTTTTCAGCAATTCTTGCTTTGCACAAGTGGAAAGAAGCAGCAAGAGCTGCCATTGTAATTAAAACAGTTTCACTTCCTGGTGGCATAACCCACAAGTGATGAAGATTTTCCTTCTCATTAGTAGAAGCCTTTTTCCAACTTCCTTGTCACTCTTGATAAAAGGGGTTAGGAAGTGGGTGAGGTCCTGTATGCTCAAAGTGCTTTCCTGAGGGTACTGCTCTACCCCACTCTTTTTGCCCCCAAGCCACAAAAGGATCTGAGCACAAAAAGGAAGACAATAAACTACAGGCTTCATTCTGATGAATCAGGGTGTGCCCATATGCAATGGTCAGTGTCAGGGAGCCCCCTCTGCAGAATTAGCGGAAACTTTGGGCAGGCCATACATGGCTCCATTGAGGGGTGAGACTGTACAAGTATCTCCTGCTGTCAGTGGGGAACATGCGCACAGAAAGAGTGAGAGGGCAGTGCTACTGACCTGTGAGTTAAAGCAGTACCAAAATGTTCACAAGCAAACTATGCAGGTGAGACACAGTGTTTTCCCAGTTTGGATTGCCAGCAGCCTCAGGCTCACATAACTGCACAGCTAAGGGGGAGCTGGCACAAGAGCTGCCCAAGGTATTTTAAATCTGCAAACATCCACTCTGCCCAATAACCAACATTTACTTCTGCAGCAAGTAGGACTGAAGTTGCCAAGACCATCCTCTCAATTTAATGACAGAAAATAAAACATGCAGCCCTCAACTCCGTGCTACATGTCACAGTCATTACCATCAAGTCCTTAAACTGCTGGGAACAGAAGGATATTAATGATGTGCAATAGTGCCTCTATATGTAGCCTGGATTAATTAAATGTAGAGGTAACACCATTCATGGATATTTTGGAGGCAGTGGGAGGCTAGCTCAGTAGGCCGTCTGCTCTGCTTAAAGCTGTGGTAACAACTGTCTCACCAGTTTTCACCAATATAAGGGGCGCATATATATATATGGCTTTATAATATATATATAAGGCTTTACCAGCCATAAACAGCCCAGTAGCGACGGCCTGACTGCTCCCACCACCTGTGCTGGCTGTCTGCTCCTGAGGGCAGCAGATTGCATAGGCACAGGGATGTATTTAGCCTCTTACATTCCCTGAGTCTGCAGCTCTGTAGAAACTAGTTCTACAGTGAGAGTCCAAGGAATGAAATGACTGCTTTTCTGTACGCTTTTCAAAACCATCCTGTTGAATTTGGGAAGCAGCTTGCTGGCAAAGAGCAGGAATATGAAGCATAAACCCAAGTAATTCCCTGTATTATAGAGCACCCCCCACACACCCCTTGGCTTTCTTTGTAGACCAAGGCACTTTCCCCCACAAGCTGCAGTGCTTGCCCATATGCACGTTACAGACAGAAGGGATCCCTGGGCTTTAGATGTGTCCTTGGTGCAAGGGTCTGAGAAGCAGGACTGACAAACCTCCATTCTCTGCTGACTGGACTCCTGAGACTGGCTCTCTGCCAGGCTCTTCCCCAGGCTGGCAGCTAACACTGCTTCAGCTTTGATTGCAACCTTGTGACACATTGAGCATGGACTCCCTACGGCCAGTCATCTTTCTCTTTTTTATCCCCCCAAAATCCACAGGAACACTACAGCGTTGAGATTTCACACTCTGATCCCTGTCAAATGTACCTGATTTGGCCTAAGGGCTCAGAAGTTACTTCTTGTGAGAAGAGAAAAGGGAAAATGGCCAACCATAAGTGGGAAAGGGGCACACTATGAGCACAAGTCTTCCTTAGGAAGCCAGGCCAAACAAGAACCAGCTGACAGTGCATGCTGGACAAAAACGGTATTTCAATCTTCAAATCAAAATAGATTAAAACTTCATGAGACAGCTCCATCCATGAACATTCTCATATAAAAAAGGAGGTTTCCTGCACAAGGCTCCACAGCTGGTCTGATGAGTATTGCATTAAATCTTTGTAGTTAAGCTGTTTGAAACAACTATCACACGTGGATTGAAGATGGAAACTTACAGACTTCAGCAAACAATGTGGCTGTGACCTCAGTGTCATTCCCAGCAGTGCATAACAAATGCTTGAGAGCACCTTACCCCCCTTCTTTCCCTCCATGCTCAACACATTTCCTCAACTGATGAGTCAGGTTGGTTTTTTGACAGCAGTTTTGAGCAAACACAAACTGATCATTGGCTTTCTCCAGCACACTGGGCCACATTCCTCTCCTGTACCAGTCACAGATACCTGTAACATGGTTGATCGCTGGCCCAGACTGAGCCTATGGGTGCAGGCTGGTGGAAAATTTGTAACAAATTATACAGAATCGCTCCCATTTTTGACTCCTGTAACTGGGGAAGGGTTGTTGGCTTGAACAGCTCCAGCAAGGCAGAGAAATGCTGTAACAGGAGTCTGGACAATTACACTTGGGAAGCTTTGCTAGTGTCTGAAAGCCTCACTCCTATGACATGGCTACAAGAAAGCAGATCTTCACAATTATATTTCTTGTCCACTTCCTAGCAGGGACAATGTTACCCCACCATATTTTCCCAAGAAGGCAATCACTTGGCCTCTATTTTGCCTCCTCTGCACACCAGGGATGCTTTAAACTAAAATTCTTTACCATGCTGATTTCTCCAGAAGGTTTAGGAAACATCTGCAACCTTCAAGAAAAAAAGGCCTTTTTGCATAAGCAGTGAAGCAAAGCCTAACAAGAATTGCTGTCTGGGGACATGACCAACCTTCAGTTAAGCAGAGGTCAGATTAACAAGAGCTTTCTTGCAGTTCATTATAAAAATCAATGCAAGAGAGGCAGGAAGCTGAACTGCACAACCCTCCTTTTTCTGCCCAGCATCACTGTCTCACCTCTCCCCCAACAGAAGCCACACGGAGGGGGATCTGAATCTCTACAGCTTCACCAAAAGCAGAGCTGACACGTTAAACCCAAGGGCAGAATTTCCTTTGTCTTGTGCCCACAGAGGTCATTAGTTAACTCCATAAGAGCTGACATTCGGGCTGGCACTCAGCAGCAATACAATTTTTCCAAGAGCAGCAGATTTTCTGTCATGGAAGGTGCCAGTGGAAATAACAAAGTCTGTAGCAATGGGAGCTGCAGCTACCAGGTGTGTGTGCTCCCTCTGCACAAGCAGCAGCAGCTGTGCACAGCTTACACACACTGCTGCAGGCTCAGGAACACCTCACTACCACCACACAGCTGCTGGGTGGGAAGGGGGCGAGGAAGTGGAGCTAACAGAGAAGTCAGGCTTATGGGGAAAAGACTTGTAAAGGTCAAATAAAGGGTGATGCTGTGTAAGAGGGAAAATGGAGAGACACAACCTAAAAGGGAGGTCAGACGGCAATTACTCCAACACAATGACAGACGTTCCTGCCTCACAAGCTGTTGAGTGGGACTCTGAAAAATCTTTCAGGAGCTGTCCTGTGATGGACAAAGGAGAAAGAAAGAAAGCAAGCAGGGAAAAGCATGTGAACATGCAGCACTTGATGTCGGTTTGGCTGGCACCCATTTTAGAGGAGGAAAAGGATTCTTTGAAAGGCTTTGAAGTTATTAAGTACAACATTAATCTAGAGCCTCATAAAATCAGCACTCTCCCTTTCCAGTACTTGCATGACCAGTCTCATGCTGACCCAGTGCTGAATGAATTGAAAGCATCTGTCATCTTCTGATGTAGATTATATTAGACACTGCCCTCAGAACTTTCAGGATAGAGAATCCCTTTCTCAGGGCTTTGTTCTGTGGTTTTATTTAATTTCATTATATTATTACTGATACTTCTCTATTTTCTCAGGGGCCAAACCATTTTATTCCCCTTGGTTTACTAGCATTTCTCAGTCATCCTTTCTCTTGCAACTCTACAGCATGGCAAGATTACACAGCAAGAGAACTGGTGGTGCAATTCCCACCCCACTTTATTTCTCTCTTTCTCGCACTCACACATACTTCTCACAAGATATATCTGCTCTTCTTGACAGTTATAGCTCAAGGGAAGGAAAGACACTTTGAATAAAAATATCTATATAGAAAGAAAGGCTTTGTCCTTGTGTCTCCAAGGTCTTATCTAGCTAGGATCTGTGCAGAAGCATTCCACTGGATACCAGAGGCACTCTTACCCTGCTCTGGCTGCTACTGGAAAGGGGCTGGATTAAGCAAAGGTCTGGTCTTTGGCTATCTGACACCCAATAGTTCATATATACACCACTGCCAGGTTTTGTTGCCTCCTTTCCAATAGTTTGGCCAGAGATCCAAAAGCAAATGTAAAAACAGCATACAGATTAAACCTACTTTAATAAAACTATTGGTTAAATTAGAAAAAATACCCAAGATAGGCATATGTTTAAAAATATGCAAGGTAAAAAAATCTGGATGTAAAATTCCTTGGCTGAGTCAACTTGCTGCCAGCATGATGCTCTTTAAGAGCCTTGCTCAGAACTTCACTACTGGCACTTTTAATCCCTTGTTTTGCTTCCTCTTAGCTTCTCTTAGACACTGTTATCCAGGCTTCCTCCTTTGGTGAGGTTACCAGTTCATACTTTGTCTCCATGACTTGTCCTTTCACTGGGTGGAGGTACAGTTTCCTGACCAGGACACTCAGCAGGACTGTGGTCACCATATAGGCAAACCTGAGGGAAGAATAGGGAGAAAAGAGTAAGAACACTGCTATGATGGAAATTTGCCAAAGGACAATAGCCAGCTTGGTCAGGTTGTCCCAGTAGTAACAGGAAGATGCTGAAAAGCATCTCCTCTCCCATCTGCCAGAGAGACTCACAAAGACTTCCCTCCCTATGCTCACCTCAGCTCTGGGCACTCCTGGCTTCCTGAAAAACCCAACAAGGACAGGTTTTTCATGGCTGATTCCTCACTGAATCTCCCCGGGTCAAACCTATGAACAACAAAATAGACTCAGGCTTTCTTTGCAGGCACAGCATCCTTTCCCTATAAATACACACACACATGAGTAAGAAACGGGCAACAAAATACAGAGTCTCACTAATTTGCTCTCTCTAAATCATGCTGCACAATTCCACACAAACATATGAAGGCAATTGTGCATCCACTCCATCACTGTTCCCAGCTGGGCAGCTGCGTCCCATCCTGGTCAAAATGCTGATAAACTGAGTTAGTGTGAGACAGGGCTGGAACCAATATGCATTACCTCTCAGCAGTGGGCATTTAGCTTGAGTACACAGATGAGCTGATGCTGCTACCTGCCCTCTACTCCCCTCCAGGGCACATGCAATCTCATTTACCTCCCTCCCTCTCTTCCTCTGAGCCCTTTCTTCTTCACTTCCAAAAATATTTCCCTTCTCTCCTAGCCCCTCACCCTTCTCTTCAAGCAGCTGGTGTGTATAAGTGTATGTGCTGGGGGAGGGATGCCAGTGACTCACTCAAGTGAGAAAAGTGGTTTCCAGCTTTAGGATGGTAGAGGCTGTGAGAAAACTTATCCAGGGCTGGCAGGAGTTAAAACAAAGGAGACTAACAGAATATAATTCAATTTAAATAGTAAAAACCACCTCCAAACAGAAAATTTGATGGATAGAAGACAGTTCTTTCACTTTCTGCTAAACCTTTCTGCTTAATTCTTCAAGCCTTCAGTTCCCTGCCTAAACATCCATGATCTGCTTCTAACAAGGTAAAAGGACATGTGGGTGCTGACCCTCAGGAAAAGCAGCATCGAACTTACATTCCTCTTGAGCTGAAGTGGTAAATCACAGGTCTTGTAATAGGAGAGAAAATGCATCTGCCTCACAAAAAGAAAGGGAGGGCAAACAGCCACGCAAAGGGGTTTTGTACAGTGGGTGGGTGAAAGCCTCACACAGTGCTGATCTGTCTCTGTCACAGAAATATACATCTACCTCAGGCTCAACCCCAAGCTTCCTAGAATAAACACACCATGTTTATAGCAGTCCGTGCTGTCCTTCCCACGAGGCCTCAGCAAACCTAAACATAGTCTTGTCCTATCCTAGCAGGCAATGCCTGCCAAGGTTCTCACAGACAGTGCATCAATGCCTGAGCCTTTTCCAAGAGGTAAACTCGCAGGAGAGGACAAGTGCTACTCTGAAGACCCTATTCTTTCTCCTAAATCTCAGCTATCTGTTCTCTCTGTCTAGAATAACTGACCCACATTTTCTCCCAGCCCAAGTGAAGTCAGATGCAAGTTAATATTTGCCACCTGGAGGCCACAGGAAGCTACAGCAGCATTTTTCTTTAACCTCTGCAACACTGGCCTGGATCCAGTTATGTTTTCACAGACAGAAATAATGAGGTAGCATTTCCCTTCCCTCTGAAAAAACAAAATTTCAGACTGACATTTCCTCTCTTGTATTATTGTTTCATGATGACAAGTAGTGATTCCAAACCCATTCAAGTCACTGTTTCACAGAAAAGCTTACACAGAATTTACCAGCATTCTCTGGAGAAGCTGTGTGTGCACAACAGAAGTTTTTATTAAACTCTAACACATACACACACACACATACACACACACACAGACTGGAGCATGGGAGGATCATGAATTTAATTGCCTCAAAAGCATATCCATGGAGAGAAACAAACCAAGACCTTCATAAATTGATTTTCTTACAGACTTCCTTTCATCTCCAAAATCTGCTTAAGGCAGGCCCTGCAGCCCAAAAAGCTGTACTTTAAGATCTAATTTAAAAAAGGAAAGGAATTAGTTGCAGTAAGTAGATTCTACATACTTGTATGGTGATGGCCAAGATGAACTATCCTGCAGCATCACACCAAGAGCATAAAGCACAAGTGTCTGCAAAGAAAATTATGACATGTATGTCAAAGCAGAAAGAAACACACAATTAAAGACACTTTTGCACAGCTCTGCTGGATAATGATTATTCTGTAGACTACTCATATTCAGGTGGATTAAAAAGACAATTATGCTATATTCATCTACAGATTTCCATAATCCATGCCCAGATGTTAGCATCTTAACTTCTAAGAATCATGCTGTGAGTGTCAGTGGTTACAGAGGGTCTGACCCCATTTCTCGACTCTTGCTGGCATGTATGTGTGGGCTACTCTATTGTCTGCCATGGAAGGTGGTATGATGGGTGATATGATCAGGCCTGAAACAATGCTCTTCTATGCACAACTGAGCCCATAAGCCCCTTTGAAAGATTACACTGATGGCCCAGAACTGTAAGCAAATCTGCGCAGCAAGAGAACATGAATTTCCAGAGCCTCTCCTGCAGAGGAATTGCAAGCAAACTTTGAGCTAAAATGTACTTTCAGATGACAGAACAGCTGCTCAGGTTGAACAGCCTCACCCCTCATCAGGAAAAGGAGGAAACAGCAAATTCCCCTACAGGAAAGGAGAGTGGCCTAGTGCTCCCGGCACTGCCCTACCTCTTTGGGGATAGTATGTTGGTCGACTCTGCCCTCCAGCTCCTGCAGCTGTGCAGCCACGGGAGTCAGCTTTGCTGTGCGCACTGTCTCACACAGCACTTGCCGGCAGTATCTGCAACCAGTGACAATTGGTTAGTTTAACCCTCCCAGCAGAGGCTTGGCCACATCCTCGTGGCAGCAAGGAGAGCTGAGTCACCTGCTGTATTTAAAGGCACTTCGTTTTTTCTTCTGGCAAGGAGTCCCAGCTTTGCAAGAAGCACTAAATCTCATTAACAGCTTTTACGGAAGGTTATTGAAATCTCTCTTCTTTCAGATTTTAAATGGAACTAAAACTGCTAAAAAGTATAAACACACCAACCCTTTTCCTGGACCACTCACAGAATCATACAATCAATTGGGTTGGAAAAGACCTCCGAGATCATCAAGTCCAACCCTTGGGCCAACTCCAGTCCCTTTACCAGATCATGGCACTCAGCGCCACAGCCAAGCTCAGTTTAAAAACCTCCAGGGATGGGGAATCCACCACTTCTCTGGGCAGCCCATTCCAATGCCTGATTACTCTCTCTGGAAAGAATTTTTTTCTGATACCCAACTTAAATTTCCCCTGGCAGAGCTTGAGCCCGTGCCCCCTTGTCCTATTGCTGAGTGCCTGGGAGAAGAGACCAACCCTCACCTGGCTGTAGCTTCCCTTCAGGAAGTTATAGACAGTGATGAGGTCACCTCTGAGCCTCCTCTTCTCCCACACAAGAAGCAGCAAGAAACCCCTACACTCAACACTCCCTTACTAAAACCCTAACACTAGTCCAAATACAAAATGTACCCAGTTAAACCAACAGATGCACAAAAAATAAAGCCACAATGTTGACCAGTCATCTTGTGGCCCTTTAAGACTGGTCCATGCTTTCTCTCTAAACATGTCTAACATGAATCCAACCACAAAAATGACTGGTTACTTCTACTTTTGGAAAACTAGAACAGAAACCAAGCAGGACAGTAAGCAAACAAAGTTTGGCCTGGCAGCCAGGGCACTGATTCTGCGCTTTTCTCTGCCAATTAACCTAAAGGGTTTCCTACAGACACCCTGAAAGAGCACCTTGGTCCCTGTCTGGAGTCCTACAGCAGATTCTCTGTGTTGCAAGTCATCCTGTGGTTTGAACACTTCCAGAAAATAAAAAAAGGGAGTAGCTTTTGGATGCCTTCTCCTGGCCCAGTGCAGGCTAGGCATCAGGTTCCATGTGAAACCCCTGTCCCCACCACATGACATGAGTTCCTCTGCAGTTCCTTCTATAGGACCCACCTGAGCTGCTCAATTTTCTCAAGTGTAATTGGTCCCTTCCCCAGAACGCGGTCCATCTCCTTGTAGAGATTCTGCTGGACATCTTCTGAGGTTGTCAGGAAATAGACTGCCCAGGTACACACTGGGGAAAAAATCAAGACAAGACTAGACCCAGAAAATTCAATCCCTTAAAAACTGCATTCAGTTTTCTTACTTCCTGTATTTTCAACGTTACTTTTTGACCTAAAAAAGGGTGACCTTTGCTCACAGCAGGATGTGCTGATTCTGTATTCAGTGGTAGGAACAGAGACTGAACTCCTGTGTAGCAAGAGACACTGCAAGTTAAAATTCTCTTTCTGATGCTATGAGGAGCTTAGGGATCTGTATAGGAGACTAAGTAATTCATTCTCACAGCTCTGGCAAAGGGATCATACAAACTGAAAAACCCTGGGGAATCAGGGTTATTAGACCAACCAAGAAAATGAAAGGCTGGTTTGTCCAAAGCATCAGAAAATTCCCTTCTTTGGGGGCTTCCCCAGCACAGCTCAGGCAAGTACTCCAGACAGCCAATTCCTGGGGCTCCTGACCAGGAACTCTCTGCAGCAGGTTGACCAGCACTCATCTTCACTACATCTGTTTTATGAGGTACTGGAGAGATCTTCAACATCAGAGTGAAAAAGAAACACTGCATAAGAAATATATGTGTGGGTTGTAAAGCTACAAGGAAATGGTTCTAGCACTCAAAAAGGTCTATTTGTGAGAACTATCTGGAATGCATGTGGATTCAAGCCCCTTAAAATTATAGTCTTCCTGGAGTACTTGGAGAGGATATTCCCTGGGGAAGAGTATTATGACATTTGCATAATTTATTTACTACATTGTTTAACACCTAGATGCACCTTGGAGGTTTTTTTGGCGTGCCAGCCCCAGTGACTGAGACTCATGGCCAAATAACCATCCCCTTATAAGATACTTTACACAGCTTCAGTTTGTATTTTTATTTGTATTTTTCCCATAATCTTTGTACAAATCCCATAGTTCTTCCTCAAAAGTCCTCCATACATGGAACATACTTATCCTCCAGAAATTCAAAGTGGCCAGGTAGATTCCAACACTCTACTATAATTTGCTTCCCATGTGCCAGAACCTATTCTACAGCATTATCTTTATGGGTTATATATTTTGGTGCTTTGTCATCAAATTTAGCATCAGTTGTCTGGGGCTAAGAGTGCATGCAAAAAGCAACAGGAAGAAATTCTAAGGTTCACCAAAAGACTGGGAAGGCTCTCAAACACAGCTTAGTTTCAATTCAGTAGTTGTGAGGCTGTCAAGAGTCTGATGCAAAAATGAGCTTCTTCTGTAAGTTTGTAGCTCAGGAGAAAGAGAATGGTGAATACAATTTTTTATTAGCCAAGAAGTCTCATGTCATCACACACAGTTTTAGGCAGTTGAGTGTAAGGAAGGGAAGTTACCTGCAATCTGTACTTACAATTAGCAGTGATTATGCATCCTGCCAAGGAGAAAATCATTGTATCTTCCAGAATCTAGGAAATAAAATCTACTTCAGAATGAAGTCTGTAAGAGTGTAAAGATAAAAAAGAAGTGGCACATTCTCCACTCAAGCACATGAAATTCCTTTAGTGCAGAAAGCAGGACATAAATCTAGAAGACAAGGACTGAACTCTCTATAGAACTTCCACTGGAATTGCACAAGACATGCTTAATATTAACACAGTTCTGGTTTATAAAAATAGCTACGAAGCAGTGGCAAGGAAAGCTACCAAGGTCTAATGCAATTAAACATTGTAGGAGGGGAAAAAAGAACTAGAAACCCTGCTTTAGGAAAGAATCTGAGCTAAAATGCAAAAACTTACATTAATCAAAGGCTACAATGTAGTGAGTTGCCCATCTAGCAAAACCCCATGGCTGTGTAGTGACACGACAGCTGCACAAACCTGCTGGTCACTGAGGCTCCCTTGCAGCAAGGTGTCTATAAAGACATGCTTGTTGAATGATCTGCCTCGGCGCTCCTTTGTAACTTTCCTTAAGATGGATTCCATCTCCTCCAGAGCTTTGGAAGAAAAAAACGAATGTTTATTTTAAAATCTGGTCATCCTGGTGCTGCAGAGAAGCAAATCCATCTCCCCAAGCAGATTTTCAGACCAGCTGTCCCTGCTGAGCTCAGTTACAGAAGCAGTCTCTGCTACATGTTACTGTCAATTTGGAAGGCAGCATTTCCAGTTTAGTTGAAAATGTAGGAATGGAGTAACACAGATTGCCCTTAAAAAGCCATCCTTACAGGTCTAACTGAGATGTGCACTCTGTGAGCTGAAATCATGCAAGGGAAAGCCAAGTAACAGTGTTGAACCATCAGAGAACGTGTTTAATCAGCCCCCATAAAAACATGTATGAGCCACAGAACACTGGTTACATGCCCTGGAGAGCTGGAATTACAATTCCACAGCACCTCCAGCCACTGATGGTGCCCCTTTAGCCAGGGGTTCTACAGGCATGGAGCAAGAGGATGGCTCTGTGCCAAAGAGTCTAAATAGACAGAGAGAGGAAGGTGGGGAATACGTGGGGGGTTTTGGCACAGTGTGCGTACATCTGAAGAAGTCTGAGTGCCTAACTCCTGGTGCCTGTTGTGAGAACCAAGGGGAGTAGGGACCTAGATGTCACCAGCTGCCTGATTTAAATGACCTACTGAAGACTATCCAGAAATATGGAGCAGAATTTGGATTTGAAACTCCAATTACCATGGCCCAATTCAGCCCCTTTGTCTTAGAACTTGCCTGCCTCCAAGAGAGGTCTGAAGTGGACACTAGGGGACAGTACAGGAAGGGAGCAAGCAGACCCTGACACTTCACCTGTATCACTCTTCAGACTGGACAGACCCTATTACTAGGCCCGGAACTGGAGTTCTAGTCCTACAAACTCCTCAAGTAATGGCAGGCTTGTTGCTCGACTTCAAAACAGTGATCTTATGTGGGGGTAAGTATGACATATGTGGTGGCTTATGGAATGATAGACAACTGAAGAAAAGCCAAGACAGCTGGGCAAACTAAGTGCTTTCACACACTAGCCAACTCCTAAGCATTAATCAGAGTGGGAGGAAAACTGTGATCTCGGGACAAACCTACCATCTTCATAGTGCTTCTTCCTAGTCATGTTTTTGTCAAGAGACCCATCCAAGAAACCTTTCCCAACCTCTGACCAGATCTGAAAGAAGGACAGAGAGAACAGTGCCATCACTCACCATAGGCTGAGACTGTTGGGACTATTCTATTCAGGAAAATGAAAACATGCCAAACAAAATGTCTTCCTGTGATTATGGAACTGGTCTCCTCTTCAGGACACCACATCCCATTTCAGATACTACGTCTATTATAGCTGAAATTAAGTATAAATGAAACAACTGTAATTACAATTGTAGGGGGAAAAGGCATGGGAATCTTAAACAGGAGATGGAACTGTTTCTTTCCCACTGTATTACCAGCATATTTAACATCCCCATGTGTGGATGCAGTTTGAAATCATCTCAGCTTTCCCTTTTTCCACAATGTCACAGAGCCTTCAGAAAATCTTCAAAAGGGAGAAGTTCCACTGGCGTTCCCAACAGAGTTTAACTGACTTAGGTACCAAAGACCTCCCAACTGCCCTTGGATCTGGGTTCCTGACACCCATGGATCCTTTAGAAACACTTCAGACAAATGACAGCAGGATCAACAGTAGGATCTTTCTAACAGTTTCAGCTTGGGACAGTTGAGGCAGAGCCCTCAAGCTCTTACCTTAAAGTCTCAGCAGTAGCTTGTACTAAACTGCACAGATACAAACTCTGTGCTCTTAGTTTGGAAAAAGCTAATAGATTTCCTGGCTCTTCATGGCACTTACTGCATCGTGGTGCCTGCGGAATCGGATGACTTCCCGGTCATCTTCAAAGCTGCTGCCCATGGCTGTCTGCGTGACAGACTTCATGGCAAAGCCCAGCATGTGCTGGCAGAGTGGTACATGTTGTGCCTCAGGGAGGGAGAGCCACTTGGCTAGCAGCTCTTCTGACAGCTTGAGAGGGAATGAACCACTGGTTAGAAGCAATATCAGCAGTCTATTTACCAAACACCCCCTGGAGACATTCCTACCCAGTTCCTAAGGCAGACCACACTTTCATGGCTATGGCATGAAGCTACACTCTTTCCAGGGTTTCTCTCCATTATCAACTTCAACAGTAACATTTCTGCCTCTTTCAAGGTTTTCCCCCAACAAAACAGCCCTATCCTCCTCTCTTGTTCCCTCCGTCACAAAAGAAACCTTATACCCTTTAATACTAATAGCTCCAGACTGGGAAAACAGATCATGTTCTGGCTGCTGGACTAAATCAACAGAACAGTTCTTCACCAGTTTGTGGTCCAAACAGCTGGTTCCTTGCTCCTCCCTCCTGTCCTGGGAAATATATCTGGAATCCAGGTGCTCCAGTACCTTTAACTGCATCTGGTATCTTGGCATAAAAAGTGACCAAGCTCAGCCCTTTCCCCTAACCCACTGGAGCTGAGAGAAACCAAATATTCACACCCTGCTTGAATGGGCAGAAGCTGTTTGCTGTCTCAGATGCTCACAGGTGCAGCACTAATTGGAATGCAGATCCTTTATCGTGGTGATCATTCTCACTAAACTTTCCCCCGTGAGCCACACAGGCCTTCTCTGCTGTACAAAGGCAGTTACGCACCTTCTGGATGAGAGCAAAGTTACTTTGCAGAGACTTGGTCACACCATTTTCATACAGCTTTCTCCTCATGTGGCTCTCTCCTGTATCCCCATTCAGGCTGGACTGGTACCTCAGGAGGGACTTCAGCATTGTCTCAAAGGGATCCACTGAAAGCAAATCAAGGAAACACCATTCAAGAGTCACACTACACAGGGCTGATAAAAACAGCAACCTCTTTAAATGGGTGCTGCTACTTCTGGGCAGTGAGCAAGGCACAGCTCCTTCCCCAAGGAACAGCCTCTTTGGGGTGTCAAGCCTCTCTTGCTCCGTGTGGGCTGGGACATCCTAAGATCTCTTTTCTGGGTCAGAGTGCCACCCTGTGAGCAGCTGCCCCAGCAGAGCTTGTCTGCTGGCTCTGCCAAGTAACTCTTCAGTAACAATGCCTTTGGAGCTTGTTCCCAGTTTGCCAGTTCCAAGCTGTTTGAACCACTGACTCGGTGACAAGATTGAGTATGGCACAGTCCTTCGCCTGCTCCTCCAGCCTGACCCCCAGTCCCTCTGGCACATTGTCCCCTCACATCTGGTGTGCCCTCCTGCCCTGATCAAGGCCATGCACTCAGGACACATCAGCTCACATGAGAGACAGCCAGAGGCTCCGCACTCCTCCCCTCGCTTCAAAGCCCTAGCAAACCTTATTTAATACTTATTTAATACTCTTCCTGCATGATTTCTCTTGCATGCACTGAGTTCCCTGCTGATGAGCTCTTCCTAAACTTGCACCTACTCCTCTGTCAGAGCTGCCTCCAGCAGAGAAGCTCTGAAGCTCTTACAGAAAACAGTACCTCACGAAGCTATAGAATGCTTTCTATTGCTTCACTTGCAACAGTGTACAAACTAGACAAAAACACATGACTCCAAATCCACGACTCACTTCAGTTAGATTCTTAACTCTGACTTTCACCACCGGGGACCTCTACTTAATATATTAGCAAAAGTATATTAGGTGTCAATGCAAAATGGTGCAATAAAGCATAGCATGTGTTTTTCTGTAAACCTTTCAGTGGTCTTGCAGAAGTGGAAGAATCTTTAAAGAACTATTTGGAAGTGGCAATCAGGGTTTTGAAGAGGGATATTGTCACTGTTTATCACAGTCTGTTATTTCTCCCAGATGGAGACTGAAACCTCTGAGGCACCAGAGAACATCCAGGCTGGGGTAGACATATGACTCTACCAGCTGTGGATGTATCTAGGATTCCCTGCAGAGATCAGGGCCTCCTTATGCCACTAGATAAACATACAGGAAGAGACAATTCCCACCTGCAGAGGACTTACTACCTAATGACATAAAAGATGCTAATGAGGCCAGAGGCATGAATATGGTAATCTTCCTAAATGTTTTTCTCTTACATCTTTTCCCTTCCAATGTTTTTAAGCTCTGTGTCTCACCCTCTTTCCCACTTTGAATGACAAGGAGTATGAGCATGTGTCTTTGGGCATAGCAGATGGTACCTGTGGCTCTCCACGTGGAGCAGGCGGCTGTTAGGCGACTGTAGCTGCTGCTGACAATTCCTCCCCCAAGGTACTTTGTTGTGGCGTGGCTGCTGCTATTCATGCCACAATTCTCTGCTGACTGGCCCTGGCAGAGTTTGACACAATACTGGGTAGCCAGAAAGATATATGGCAGGTGGTAAAGCCCACACAGCAAATCTGACAAGCAGAGGCACCTAGACAGGCAGAGGTTGCTTAGCACCAACGCCTGCTAGAAGTGCAAAGTTTTCCTGGTGCATATGAATGAAAACTGCTGGATCAGCCATGGGCTCTGTTTTTTTCTCCCCTTGTCCCTAATCCAAACTGGCTGTCCCACACCACTGACCAATTCCCTGCTGTGCTCTCAGGCTGCAGCCAGGGATGAGGGCTGGCTCTGCACAGTTTGGGAAATGGCTATTTCTCCACAGCTATGGGAGGCCAGTGACTCCCCAAGGCACGAACTGCCTCCGCAGAGAGCTCTGTTCTGCCAGCACTTTCACAGATTTCTTCCTTTGCCCTTGTCTTGAAAACATTGCCAGGGTTACATTTTCAGTCCTCTCAGTGAAACATATCAAAAATTTGACTGTTCCGTTCACTTACAAGGAAATCTCCCTCATCCCAAGAACCTCAGAGTGCTGTCCCGGACACCACTGCAAGTAACTGTGGAGAGAAGATCCACCTGGATAGTCGAGTCAGATGCCAAGCAGAACTGAACATCAGTGATGGAAAGGACCTTTGAAGCTGCACAGTACAAATGCTTCCAGGACAGCAATGAAGCTGTCCTGCTCAGACAGGTCAGGATCCATAGCTCCACTGCCAGCATTCAGTGTGCTTCAGGTTCTTTGTCCCAACCCAAAATGCAACATCAACTCATAGGAGTTTTCCAAGTGGGTCTCTGAACTCACTGTTCCTGGCAATCCTTCATTAATCCACCCTTTCACATCCACATCCTTTGCAGGCCCAGACTGCTTCCCCAGAGCCACTCAAGGGAATCATCAGTACCAGCAGCAAAGTTTTACTTCCTTTGAATTCTCCTTGCAAATTAATCTCAACCAAGTTTTAAGAGGCCATGAAAACACACCAATTTCAAACACTGTTTTAAGTATAAGGAAAAAGTCTCCTGGCACTGGAAACATTAATGACTATGAATGCAATTAGTCCAGCTTCAAGGCTCTGATGTGAGATGCAAGTTTAGCTGTACCTGTGACACACACAACATGAGAGGAACCTCTGCATGATACTTGGAGCCAAACCCTGTACCTCAACCTTGGAAACCAACAGACAGGCAACTATGAAAAGCAGCTCTGTCCTCAGACACCCCAGCAGACTGAGAGAGAGTCATGTGGCAAGGGTGTTCAAGTGGGGCTGAACAGTCAAGAGTTGGATATAACAGTCCACTGTGGGCTGTCTCCTGTCCCACAGCCCTGTGGGCACAGAAGAGATACAGGCAAGACCATGTCTCCAACAAAACCTTCAAGCTGCCCAGAGCCAGTTCATGGCTCAGAGATACCACATCCCCTACTCCCACTCCCCAAGAAAGGCTACAGGAAGGGTTTTGCTACAACTATGACTGTTTATACCTCAGTGCTTCAGGAAATACAACCAGTAAAATTCCTCACCTCTAATAAAGTGTGAGCACTTCTGACAAACACCCATGCTAAAAGGGAAGTTCTGATTCAACTAATATCACTGCTTTTTCAGGTCTGAGGTCATGAGAACTCTCCTCAAGCCTGCTGCTGCTGTCTTTATGAGGATCCCCCCATAAGCTCTTCCTTCTGTTGGGCTGAACACACTTTCCCGGCCTTCTCCTGCATGACAGGCTTCCCACTTCTCTCAGTGCTCAGAGAGCACTGGCAGCTTTCATTTGCACTTGCTTTATTCAGCATCATGCTGGAGTACAGGGTCAGAGCTACACATAGGATTCCAGGTCTGGCTCATGTTCCTCTGGTGCAACAGCCTAGATGTTTTCCTCTCTTTAGAGAAAATACATGACTCAATGTACCCTTTCCTTTTTCTTCCACGGCCACGTTATCCTGCAGGCAATTAATGCAGCCTGCTCCTTGTCCTCCCCTTCCTGTTCCTGCCATCTCACTCTGCTTCCCTGTGTTGAAAAAGGGTTCCAGCATAGTGTCCTCAGGGTAGGATGCTAAGTGGGAGTACTTCACCTCCACAACACAGTATTTCACTTTTCCAAGACAATTCACCCTTGCTTCCTCTTTCATTCCTCTTATGCCGTTGTGATAACCCATACAGTGTCCAAGCAAATTCTGAACTGAAACTCTGACAGAAACACAGTTCTATCATTTTCCTTGCCTCAAAGTCTAATTACCAAAGTATAACATTTATCTTATTCATCTGCATGCTTAAAAAATATGTTTAGCCCTTGGCATAGCAGGATGCTGGGCTAGTCTGTAGCTGCCTGGGTCACTTAATTTCCTGCATGTAAGTCCAGGTGCTCTATTTATCTTTCTTTGGTATTCAGATACCCCCAAAGTCAGAACATTTCTGAGAACTTGCCTTCTCAGGGGCCTGTCACTGTTTCTCTGAGCTTTGAGAAAGTGAGTCCGCTCGATTTCCTCCAAACACACTTGAGAACATCTAGATCTTTCAGGGTGGTTTTCCACCTTCTGGAGTGTCATCGCTATCCACTGTGTATTGCTGATCCTTGTTAACTCCCACTCCTTTCCCAGATTGTCACCACATTTCTTTGAGTCTGTCAGGCAACTGTACATGAAGCTCACCCATCACAACCCCAGCATAAAGTCATCTGAGATATCTGCCTGTGCCTAAAACCAGCCTATAGGATCAGGTCAGAGATGTGCACCCAGCACCTCATTCAAGCCTGTAGGATAAAACCCAGAAAAGCAAGAGATTAAACCCAAACATCAACTGAGTTATTGACTGAGATCACCTTAGAAAGCAAAACATCCACCTTAGAGGCTTACACCAAAAATTAAAATATCCTCCCAGAACTAAGATGTTCAACTCAGCTACCAGCGCCACCAATCACTTGCAAGACGGGAAGTTCATTAAAGGTTTTCAGCACAAAATTCCACACACCAAAGAAAAATGAAAATTAAAGAACTTCTTCAAATAATAGTTTAAGAAACCTCTATGCTGAACCACACAAGGCAGTTATGACAAACCAGCATAGCTGTTTTCAGATTTAATTTAGCAAAGTTTCCCCTCTTACACCATATTTCAAACTGCCTTTAAAATGTATCCCAAGTAGCTACAGGATCTTCACCTTGCTCTATCAAGTGACTAATGAGCATGATGCTCTCCAGACATTTGCCTGTAGAGAGATAGTAAATGACACAAGTGCACTGATTTCTTGACAGCCACTGGAGAGCAGCAACTCTTGGTCACTGATACTCAAGTCCAGTAAGCAGGAGCAAAGTCATACCTGAACCACCGTGTTAGCTGCTAACAAAGTCTCATTTTCTTTCAACTTCGAATGAAACTCCAACTTCCTTTAACAGAGGATGCCCAGCAAGGCCAGAACAAATGGGCTAAAAGTCAATGTAAAGGACACTTACACAACCGGTTGGGGTTAATATGTTGTTTCAGGAGATCAATGGAGCCGAGGCTGACAACAAGGCGCCTTCCAAACCAGAAAGAGACCAGTGGGCCATATTTCTCATGAAGGTTCACCAGAAACTCATGTAAACTGCCGCTGGCAATGATATCTGGCAGGTTGCCATCCCTGAGGAACACAGAGGTATCTGGTTATGAACAGCATCCTCTGCCAATGCTGAACTTGATCAGTGAGGAGATGGAAATGACTTACTTTTCATCAGTTGGAGCCAGCCCAGGGATACCTGATGCTTGCCTAGATGCCTAGAGTAAAATGAAATGCATCAGTCTATGGGAACTTCATATTTTATACAAGACCCACAGCTTTTCAGCAGGAGAGATGGATTTTCTGCACCAGTACTGCTGAACTACTTACAAACATTAAACAAAAGCTGGATATGGTACATCTGCAGGCTTCAAACCTGCTAAGCCGATAAACTGCGAGTGTGCGCCTGGTCCCACGGGCTAAACCAGGATTATTCATCTGATTAGATGAAAGATGTCTGTATAAAGACTTAAAGGGTCAGGTTTGCAGTGTGGGACCTTGCACACAGATTTTGCCCTGGAGACCCGCAAAACTGCGCGGTGAGTGGATAACGCCTTTGGGAAGCGGGATGCGTTCCCGGCTCACGTAAAGGAGGAGCAGTGCCGCGGGGTGCAGCGCCCCAGGGCGCCCTGCACGGCCGGAAACGCTCCCGCTGGCTTCGGCCACGTCCCATCCTGGGCCCTGGGATACGGCCCTGGGATACGGCCGCGGGATCCGGGATGGGGCTGGCACCGCCCCCGCCGCGCCGCTCGCAGCCCTCCCGGGGCCGGGGCCGGGGCCCGCCGCGCCGCCGCAGCATTACCGGGCACAGGTACAGCACGGCGCCCACCAGGATCAGCAGGAAGGTGACGGCGAAGATGGCGAAGTCCAGCATGGCCGGGTCGGAGCGGCGGCAGCGGCAGCGCTCGGCCCCACCCCGGGACCGCCGGCGGGGCAGGAAGGGGCGGACCGGGCTGGGCTGGGCCGGGTTGGGAGTGGGGCTCGGCTCGGCACGGCTCGGCATGGGGAGCCCGCGGCGCCTGTTGCTGGTCTCCAACTCCACCCTGCACGGAGGGGGGTACCTGGGGCACTGCCAGCAGCACATCCAGAACTTCCTCGGGCAGTAAGCGCCGCTCAGGGCTGCGGGAGCCCCCTCGGCCCCGGCCCCGCCGCTCCCACCGCCCTCTCCGCTCTTGTCTCGCAGGAAGGTGAAGCGGGTGCTGTTCATCCCCTACGCCCTGCATGACCGCGACGCCTACGCCCGTACCGCCAGGGAGAAGTTTGAGAGCCTGGGTAAGGCCGGCCCGGCCGCGGCGGTCACGGGGATGGGGCGCGGAGATGGAGTGCAGGGATGGAGTGCGGGGATGGGGCGCCCGGTCCGGCAGCGCGGCACGGCCCCTGCTGCGGGACACGGACGGGCTGCCCCGGGGCTGGGCTTGGCGCTGCGTTACGGTCAGCAACGGGAGAGAGCAGCGGGAGCCGTCTCCAGACTTCTGCCTGGAAGTAAATACTTTAGAGGCCTCCAGAAGAAATGCTGCAGCAAACACTTCTACCCACTTCAGGGAGGATGATTTTATTCCTAAATACTAAGTTTAATCACATAAAAGAACATTTCTTCCCGTATATGCTCAAGCTGTGCAGCCACAGGTGTGAAGCGAAGACCATTGCTATAAAAAACTTCAACCAAGCAGATAGTTCCATGATAAACAGCAACAGAGCTTTGCTTAGAGCAAAGATCTTTACAGAGCAGCCTATTCAGCAACACCTCCACCTAAGATCTATCACTGTTGAGTGTAACTTTGGACCTGTTACTGTAGTAATAATCAGTACTCACTTCCCTGGGCAGCACACTTTGCTCCTTGACTTGCAGGAAGATTGCTCCTATCAAATGTCCATGTTCTTCTGCTTCTCCTGACACTTCCTGGAGTCACTGAACCCCAGCAAGGCAAATCTGTGAAAGCCAGACATTTTAACAGAAACAAGACTCAGATTAGGTATTTGCACAAGTGTTGATAGACCAATGATGGCACATCCTGTCAGACTTCAGCACAGCCAACTTCAAGACTAACAGCTTTTGCCTTCTTTTCTAGTTACCTGGTAATGCTCAGTGGGACATTGTGCCTCAGCCTGCACCTGCTGAGTGAAATGCCCTGCTCTTAGACACTGAGCACATATGTCCACAAAACAAACATTTGCTTTGGTACAGCTGGATGCAGAAGCCCTTCATGAATGTAGGAGATACATTCTGTTTTATATTGTAGAGTTCTCTGAAATTTCCCTCATTGTCTGACAAAAAATTTGGCTCAGGGTGGGGGGCAGAGGGTGGGCAGGGAGAGATTGAACATACCACATTCTTCCACCAGAGTGAAGTGGCAAAGGTAAATACGTTTTCATTTAAGGTTATGGGCTGGACAGCATTCACGAATCTTGTGATCCAGTGGAAGCTGTAAGGAAATCTGAAGCAATATTTATTGGTAAGTTTTACTTCTTGCTTCCCATTGATGGTTTATGCCAGGCACTTGATTAGTTGTGCTCAGAGCTGGCACTGTAGACCAACAATTAAAAAGTTGTGCCTAAAATTTGTTAGAAACTACAGAAACCAGAACTTCAATGGGGAGACTGAAGACCCTAAATTTAGCGGTGGGCAGGGAAGTAGGAGAGATTTATTAATGGATCTTCAGTAAGTTTCCAGTTATTAATTTGAACAGTATTTCAGTGTAAAAGCATGATCATCACAGCTGTATCATCACTTTATCAAGCCTAAGAAGATTTAGTCCAAATACCACGCTCCAGTCCACTGTCAAACAGCCAGTGTCAACCTTTCACGAAGGACTCAGGGCACGAGCCTGCAGCCTGCCCAATGACCATTCTTCCAAAGCTTCTGGTTTTACTGCTGCTCAAAGCAGGATAATACTGTGAACAGAGCATAGAACTCATTGAGCCTGTCCAATTTGCAAAGGCTTCAAGTAAAACTGGTGGTAAAAACATGTGAAATAAGCTGGACTTTCTTTCTGCAGGAGGTGGGAACACATTCCGTCTCCTGAAAGCTCTTTATGACAACAGACTGATACATGAGATCAGGAAAAGAGTTCTTGAGGTAAAACAACACAACTGATCAAGTCTGAATGGCAATATCTCATTCATAAGCTTTTTTTCAGACAAATCCAAGTTTATTTTACATCTTTGTTTCTAACATACTTCAAATGTTGAGCCAGCTCAGGCAACCTGATGAACTGAAATCTGTGGCCACATAAAGCTGTAATTAAGTCATTGAAAAGACTAAGGTCAGTAGTCTGTCTTTCTAGAGCAGTTTCCTAAATGTGGGACTGCAAGACCTTGAGATGCACAATGCTGCGTAGGACCTTAGAAGTCCCTTCAAATATCAGTGGATAGCAGTGCAGGATTTAGTTCATGCCCAGAAACCCTGTTTTTCAGCTTCAGATGTCCACTTTGTGTCTTTTTGATAGATATAGATATGTTCATGTTGCAGGTTGTCTGCTAATAAACTAGTGATAAAGTTGGATCCACATGTGCTTTTTAGACAGGGTTCTGTTGGTGTTGAAAATGACATAATTACTTTGTGTATCTCCTTGGAATTGGGAGTGCCATTGAGCCTTCTTGGTCAGCAGCCCCATTCTGGCTGGTGAATCTTTTAAGGCACAGGGAAAACACCATCTCTAGAGGAGAACAGAAGCAAGGTGTTCCCTCAGCAGTGTGGAACTGCAAATCACTTTAGGCAGATTTATGTAGGCCCAGTAGGCCGACTGCCAAGAGGAAAGGTTAGTTAGGCTTGTCTTAATACATAGAAAATTAATGTCTGTTGTGGGTAGAAAAATCCTGAAAATGTTCAAATACCAGTGAAGTCTGGTAAACTATTTGGTTATATTAGCACCAATTCTCTCAAGATAACTTATTTATACAACTTTCTGGTACCTGTAAACTTGCCTATTTGTGTGGCATTCCTCCCTGTGCAGTGTAGTACTCAGTGTAAATACCTAAACTGGGAAGCTGATGCTGTGATAACATTATGTTAGCTTCAGATGCTCTACTTCTTCAGAAACTAGTTAAAAGCTAGTTCAGGTAATTCCTGTGACTGCAATGTAGACAAGTCTCTCCCTTCTTCATAGCAAAGTCCAGTATATGCCCTGACAATTTCTAAGCTCTCTTGTGATGAGGTCACAGAGTTGTGAGTAGGGGACAGGCAGCACAAACTATTGTCCACCTCAGAACCTGAATTCTTGTTCTTCTGCTTATCACCTGTAAAGTGACATGAGCTAGAAGGACTAAGCCTGATCTGACTGCTGAATCTCTGAGATTGATAGAAGATGCTATAAAATGCAGTTCCTAGTTGTGATATTGCATACTGATCATTGCTTTTGTTTTTCAGGATGGGATTCCTTACATGGGATCCAGCGCAGGAACTAACGTGGCTACCATCAGCATCAATACCACCAATGACATGCCAATTGTTTATCCACCTTCCCTGCAGGCCCTAGGTTTAGTTCCTTTTAATATTAACCCCCACTACCTGGACCCAGATGTTAAAAGCACTCATATGGGTGTAAGTAAAGCCTGCCAGAGCTGACGTAGTAACCAGGGCGCGGAGTTGTAACCACAGTGTGCATTTGTGAGGCCTTTCAAAGCTACAGAATGTCAAACAGCTGCTCCCGAGAGAAACTGGAAGCGTCAGTGAGGCAGTAACACTTCACTTCCTTCTAAAACTTTTCTTTGCGTGGGAAGAGGAGTTGGCAACAGTATTAGTGAGGTGAAAAAAGTGTTTTTCACAAACAGAAGCTTTGCAATGTCTGAAATACTGTCAGTTGATACCTGGCACAGAATCGGGGAATTTAAAGGAAAAAAAAACTACAGAAACAAAACCCCCTGAAATGTTAAGATGCAAGTGTGATTCTGGAAAGTTCTGCCTTGCTTGAAGAAACCATCAGAACAGGAAGATCTTGAGATTGCATGCAGTCTGTTGCATGAGAAAATACCTAGGCACTGGTGTTCTTGCAGGGAGCACACCCTGTAATGCACAGTACTGAGCAGGCACATGCTCAGCATAGCTGAAGGAAAAAACACTTAAGCCATCGAGCACAAAGACAGACATCCCCACTGTACAGAGGAGCTGCTTCTTGAATAGCTTGTCAGCTACTTCCTCAGGCAACAGTTTTTGTGGTATATCTTTTAACAACCCAAATACTTTCCTCCTTGTAATAAAAATTTCATGGTTAGAAGAAATATTAAGAATCTGGGAGCAATGTCGAGATGGTGGACATGGGTGCACTTCTAAAATTTAGATGAAGTTGTAGCTTGTCAGTAGATAAGCAGGCAGTCTTTTTCCTGTAAGTAACTTTTGTTGTTTTCCTGTGAGGAAGCTGGAAGCTCTGTGCTGTACCAAGTCCCTGCTGTGTTCCTGTGTTTCCTTACCCATAAATCCTTCTGGTTTGATTTCTTTAACTACCATTGTTCAGTTCAGCAGCAAACCTTGGGAAACATGGTAGAACGAAGACAAACAAGCAAATATTTAACCCCTGGAAATCCATGGTCCACTACCCTCTTTGAAAAGGTGGCACCTCAGGCATTTGCTTCCACCACTTTCCTCAGTGCACACTGAGACAGTAGTAAAACAACAACAAACAAAAAGATGAAGTGTGCAGAAATAAGTTTTAAGGCTTTTTTGCGTTGAGATTGTGCGAGTTCTGTTTGATCAACCTGCAGTAAATTGCCACTAGTGATGAGGGTAAAACACGTATCTGTTAGAGTCAATCCTGCAACTCCATTCTGCTTGAGGGGAAGTGCCTGCTTTGTTTAATGTTATGAAATTGCTTGGTGTCACGCTACTTGGATAGCTCCAAGTCCTACCTTATGGCCTGGGCAGCTAAATCTACACTCATTATTGCAGGAGACAAGAGAGGAAAGAATCCGCCAATACCATGAAGAACCAAACACTCCTCCAGTTCTGGTGAGTAGTGGTTCTCAATCAGAAAGCTTGTGGCTGTAGCATGATAAACATTTTAAATGCATTCATGCCAGTTTTCTGTGTGGGTTCCTCTGCCTGACAAGCCCTACAGAACTGTGCATGGAAGACTAATTATATTGCTAAGAGCTTCCACCTTGGCTTTTGCTCGCTTGCAGAAAAGGGGTTAGAGCAAATGAAATGCATTCTGCATGTGATGTTGCTGAACTGTATTTCAGGCAGCTCTGATCTTCCCAGTCACTGGCCACCAGTCAGGCATTGTACATGGAGAGTGGTGTGCATGCAGATGGTCCCTTAATCTTTCTGCAGATATTTGTAATTGTGATCTCTAATATCACTTCTGATTTTGCATGTTCAGTAGTATATACGTAATTTCATTATGTCTGTCTAGGGAAGTGGGACCTCTGTGTTTCCTGTCCCTGTGCTTGATCTTGGAGTAAACAGTTTGTGCTCTAACAAACCCAGCTGGCTGTTGCTTGGCCCAAACTGGATCTAAAAATGATAGGGTAGTGGAAGTAACTGTGGGAAAAAACACACTTTCCTTTTCTCCTTAATGGTTTCTCCTTTAAAAGTGGAAACTGAAACAAAAAAAATCGGCTTATAAAACAAGGTAACTCACCTAATTTTGTCTTTGCATCTTTGTTAGGTAAGTGAGAAAGTCTAGTCTGTAGTCATGCTGAGATGCACTAGACTGGGCTGCTTATGGCAAGCATTCCTCCCCTTTCAAATAGCTTGAGAATCATGTTAAATGTTTCCACCTACACTAGGGCTTGCGGGAAGGTGCGATGCTGCTTGTGGAGGGAGACAAAGCCACGCTGCAAGGAGTGACAGGAGCACGTCTGTTTCTGAGGTGAATGCTTCATTTGAATTGTTATCCTCCTTCAGACAGAAAGGAAGAGAAGCTTCTATTAGACTCCTGGCACATGCTGCCTGTCCCCCACATCAGAAGTTACTTCATCCCTTAGTTCCATTTTTCTTTGGGGAAAGCAAGTAGTTTTATGCTCCAAAAGAGCAGACAGTATGACAGCAGCCTAGATGATGTCTAACTTACCTAGTAAGTGCTATGGTGTTACATCCATGATGGTTATGATTCCAAATTGTAGTTACACTTCATAAAAGAGCCCCAGTACTCAGCTCTGTTATTGAAAGCCAGGGGAATGCCAGTCTGGTCCTAATGCATGGAACAAGGAAACCCATGTCTTTAATCATATGAACATTAGTAATGTTCAAATCTAATACGCATGTGCCGTGATCCAGGCAAGGAAGGGAGTCAAAACTCTGCTTGTTAAGAATAAGGGTGCCTTGTTCCATCCCTAGTAACAGATGAAAGCACAGTAGTCCCAGCTCCTGTTAGAGCTCACACCATGGTTTGTCTTGTTTACAGGGGTAAGAAACCAACTGAACACAAGCCTGGAACAGATTTCAGTTTCCTCCTGATTGACAGTAATCCCCCAAATCTGTAGCCTTCCATATTCTACAGCAAAAGTTACTTTTGGGGAAGACAATGAGGAAGAAGAACAGAGATGCTTCTAAGTCCCAGGGTGGGTGGGGAATCTTAGCTTTATCAATAAAAATAAATTATGTATTAGTGGGCTTTATTCCTCACTCTAATTCATGTCTTGGACATCTCCTTCCCAGCAAAAAGACATTGCAATACTTGAATAATCATAGCTATTCAAAGTCTGAAAGGGTCTGTACATTCATGTATCCACTTTGATTCCTTCCCCATGGAAAACCAATGTTACTTCAGGACCTCAAGTCAGCTGTTCTGCTGCAGAGCTTTACCTGCTAAATGAAAGAATTGTTCATTCAGTGTATCCCCACACTTAATTTCATTTTTGTGCTATTAATAAAGGGAGAAGTGATGCATTCAATTACTTTTATTTGCTTCAGACTCATGTTAAATATATACAATGCTAATTATGTACAAAAGTGTGCATGTTAAAAATTGTCAGGTTACAAACTTGCAAATCCTAGAAAAGTGCAAAATTGTAAAACATCTTCCACCATGCTGTACAGGAAAAAATCCATCATTAGCCAATATACACACTCTTAAAACATACTGATCAAAACAAAGTAAGACATACAGTATATGCTTAAAGCACCCAGAGGGAAAAAGATATTGCACAGAAGACTGACAGCAAGTTCATGACAGTGCCTGAAGGCTCATATTTGAAAGCAGCTATTTCCAACACTCCTCAGACCTAATATTTAACTCTTTAAAAAGGCATTTTTTGGTATTTAAAAATCCATTTGTAATGACATAATTGCACAACCTGTACGAATTACCAGCAGATAGGGTTTACTGTTGCTGTAAGGCCTTTGCTTCCACTCCCTCATTAGCTGTGGTACAAATTCATCAGGCAAACTGAGTAGCATCACAGTTTCCATCACAACACTGACCACAGGGAGGTAAGTCTTACATGTAGCATTTCTCTAATCTTATAAGATGCTCCAGCATAGTGAAGGCTTGAATCAGAATACATATTTCTTTGAATTCTTTTTCCTCCCTCATGGCTTTCTCTAAGCAACAGCTCACAGCTGGGTATGACTAAAGCAGTACTGGCAGGTGCAAGACAAGTTTATTTTAAAAAGTTATTTCAAGGCAAAAAACATGGCTTCCTTGAGAGGAAAATACTGACTAGATAGGAAGCTAAATAAACAAGTGGCCTCAAGTTCAGTTAGATCTATGTTGCATATGGCTGGACGTTTTATATTCCAATCTCAAAACATCTTAGCAGCTTTAAACCATAATCTACACTGACAATCATGCTTCTGGGACAGAAGACATATGAAATTGTGACTGTGCTGAGTATAATCACAGACCTAAGCTCTGGAAGTACCTACCAGATTTTCCAAGTCCACTGGACAAAACTAGGAATAACACACAAGTGAAGGAACTCTACTGAAAAGAATTGAAACATATTTTATCTAGACCATTTAGGTAAATGATAACTAAAAGAAAGACACACCAGTCTTCTTCCACAGATGCACAGCAAAAAGGTGAATTAAAACCAAAGGGGACCTTGGACTAAACACTGCAAGCAGTTCCTCCCATATGGGTGTTCGAGACTGCAGTAAGGTCAGCGGCAAATCTGAAACTGCAGAGCATGTTATGGTGCCACTCAGGCATTTCTACATTCAGGCATCTGATGACTAGAAGAGTGAAGAAGAGGACAACAGCATTTTATAAATTTTAAATGTTTGGGTTTTAATTGTAGTATCTTTTTGGAAAATCCTTGCTTCCTTCAAAATTGTGTGTTAACAAGGGCAATAAGTAATAGCAAGATTGGCTCCCTGGGATGGAGGGAAAGACATCTTCCAAATACTTCAGTTGACTCTAACATTGGCATACCATGAACACACATGCATATGAGTCCACAAAAAACTGACTCTCTCCAAAAGCAGACTACTAACAAATGTCAGGTTTATCACTGAAAGTCAAAAATAAAAAGACCTAGAAAGCACTGAAGCACATACTTGAATTTCCATCCAACCAAATATAACCCTATGTAGTGCTTTCATATAGCAGTATTTATTAGATCAGGCCTTAGGTTTACATAAGGATATGCCTTTAAGTCTTTGAAAGGAAAAAAGTAAAATACTCAGAGCACCCAGGCTCAGCATTTAACCCAGTCAGCAAGGTGCCTTTAGCAGTGGAAGACAGGAATGCTCTCAGGTGACAATGCAGAGCCTGTGTCTACACAGACTCTCAACGTAGGAGCAGAAGGACATAGAAATGTCTACAGCCCTTCTGGCTCTAAAGCTCCCCACCATTCCATAATCTATACATAGATACACATTTTCTGTTAAATACCTGGACACAGTAAAAGCTTTGTGCAGTATTTGGTTCCTTTATTTATATTTTCTAATGATTTTGTTAATTAAGATTGGGAAAGACTTGCAGAGGAAAGAGGGAGAAGGGAGACATGATTTAGGGAAGTGAGGTACACAGCTCCCATTGACTAAGGCAAGAGTTAAAAGACCTACATAATATTGTGCATTACAGATAAAAATAAATTTATAATTCCTGCAGGACTATCTTAAAGCGGGCTGATGTTACCAGTCCCATATAGAATTTTTCCAGTGCAGACACTTAGTTCTTTGCATTCATTTAAAGGACAAAGAAATACAAATTTCAAAACAGCCAACTGATTAGGCTATTTAAAGCCTGTGAAGACTGATAAACCTGTTTTGAGATAATAATCATGACTTAAGGTATACCAGAGCGGGGGGAAAAGCTTGTATATAAATGTTGCAGATGAGCAAAATAATTGTCATATGGTGTGGACATTTTGGGGTTTCAGGGGGAAAGTTGTGGGGGCTGTGGAGGTTTAGTTTGTTTCAATGGTTTGAGGTTTTTTTATTCTATTTCTTTCTTTTTAAATCAAACAGGCTTCTTAAAACCTAATTCCCACAATGTGGGCTCAATCAGGAGAAGTACAGTTGGTTTAGGATTAGGATTATTATTTTGTGCTGGTAAGGTACATGGATGACAGAAGATGTGGTTTCTAGATATGCTATGAGCAAGGGATAGCTAACAAGTATATGGACATAGAAAAGTTTGCAGAAGTCAGATGCTACCTTGAAGAGCAAGCACTTCACTTTCTGTATGCTTGTGTAGTACAAAAGCAGCAAAGACTAGATGGGATTCTTCACTACAGATAGAAAGACAACTAAAATTACTATCAAGAATTATAAGTAAATTGATTAAGAGAAATTTAGCAGACATCTTACTTGAAATAAATGAGAGATGTCTTCTAAATATCCTTTGGTATCCAAGCTCCAAACTGTGCTACAGAGAAGTTACTCAATACTGCTAACTACTTGATCTCATTTATGTACAGGTTTGAAAAGCATGTCAGATTTCAGTTGCTTTCAGATATAGATATTTACACTCCTACTAACTCATCTTCATAGCTAAGCACATCTTAAACTTTGATAAATAATTAGTGTTGTTCCAAAAATGAAAAATAAGATATCACCAAGAAGATGGTGACAAATGTAGTGCTATGAAACAAATGTCACTTAAAACTTGTTTATTCTAAATTCTTAATTTGAATTCTCTCATCTCACAGCTTTACTTTTTAAATCTAAATAAATTTTTGTTCAAAACCAAAGGAGAATCTTATTTCACCAATACTACCTGAAAAACAGAATGGGATCCTAAGCTTTATTGACTTGAAAAAAATCAAAGAATTATGAAAGTCAGTTCACTAATTCACAGCATACTGCATAACAGACTGCAATTCAACCGACCTAAACAGCTGGTGAGAAAAACTCTTTTCTGTTTTAAAAAAATTATTTTCTACTTTCCATACAAATAAGTTAAAAACCAAAGGAGACAACATGGCAGCTAATGCTCACACTGACAACTCCTATCTTTTATTTAAAGCTGGGTTTAGCTGACAGCAAAGTGCAGACCTTTGATCGTATGGGGCTCTTCCCAGAGGGTCTCTGGCAAGGTGCCCAGTGTGTGACTGCACAGCCCCAGATCCAAGATCAAACAGCAGTGGATGCTGCCATTCTCCTGGAGCAAAAGCAGCTCAGGGCTTGCCTGTCCCCATTCTCATTCTGCTGCTGCTGCTTTGTGCTCAGCACAAACTAGCCTCAAATCTGAGGGCCAGAACCAGTCCACATTTAAACCTGTCCCAGGTATTTGTGAAGATCACCCAATGCTTGTGATGCACTGAAATGATGGCACTCAAATGTCAAAAGTCTTGGTCATAAGCTATTTCCTCCCCAATTATTGCAACATTATCTTTCACTTAAACTGACACACTATTCAGTGTTCTTTAATAATAAACTACTAAAACCATTAACTCAGCTGTTATATAAACATACCTAACCCACAGTAGGATGTTGTCAAACCCTTATGCAAAGCTGTCTGTGCAAATGCCAATTTTCCACTTCATTCTGCCAGCCCAAAACATCATAATTTCCTGTCCCCTCCCCTGCAAATAAACACTTAGCCTCATATATGCATTCAAACACAACACATACACATACTTATAAAAACTATCATCTCAATGCCCCAAGTGAGTTTTTTCAATTTCCCACAACACAGAAAAATCTCACATTCTGAGCTGAAATTCTTCTAAACTACTCTCCAAAGAGCTACCCTGAAATCCCTTCTTCATGAAATTATAATGGACAAACATACTTCACGTTCTCATGTACAAACTTAATACTTCCAGAGTATCCTTACCATTCTAATTGGATAGGTAACTGATTAAAAATAGTATTTTTCACTTCTCTATAGCTTATTTGAAAATATGGGACATGGGGTTTAATTCATTTCTTTTTTTACATACATGGAGCATGAAAAAACCCCCACATCAGTCTATTCTGGAAATTTAATCCTCTCTTGGTAGGTGACTCATGAAAATAATTCTTGCTTCCTCCTAACTTTCCAGATGATCCAGTCTGTCACAGTGACTGGAGTGTCACAACTATGCATAGACCCACTTGTTCACTAGTCTGATTTATTATTTCATTTACAAAAGTTAAGAAAAAGCAATGCAACTTTCTTTACACAGTACACTAACCAGTCATTAAGAGGGATTTTTTTTTCCAGTAGAGAAATTGAGGAGTTTTAATGAGACTAACAAAAATTGTAAAGATTATCCTTTAGCAGGGTAAGGAGGTATTACTATTTCTATAAAGTTTATAAATATTGTGCTTAAAGTTAATGAAATGAGATTATACATTATGCAGTTTCTCAGGTAGTTCAACAACTCCCCAGCCACAGGGAGTATCTGATAACATTTATAAGAGATACAACACACGTCCATTTCAAGAAATAAATAAAAAATAACAAGAAAAGTGATGGTAGAGGGAAGAAAGGGGTAGCCAAAAGGGAACAAACTAGCTAATAATCACTTACAGTTCAGCCTTGTATCTATACTCCTCTTAACTCCTTTTACCAGACATAGGTACATGGATATACATATATACACACATACACACATATATACACATACACACATACCTTCACATGCTGATCCAAAAACTTGTGGGTTTCCCTCAGCACACCAGGCTTTTCTAACAGTATGGGGTTTATCATTTAAATGAGGAACATTTTGAAAATGTCAGATTGATAGGAAAACACACACCCTTCTATCATCATGTACTGGTAAACCAGGAAAAAAAATATCAGTAATGCCTTTTCCAGAACATGGCATGCAATTGGATACATGGCATGTAAGGATGTGGTATTTTCTTTTACCAAGTCTTAAATCCATCTGCAAAATGGATACATTATCTGTTTTTCCCTGCTTATTTTTACAGGAACAAAAAAAAAAAGCAAGGCTAACAACTGGTTTGGTGAACACCAAGCCAGGAAACAAACAGGTGCTATTTTTAATTAAATTATGCTGCAATGTTGCATAATGGTTCTGCAGTGAAAATTTATCTTTTATTTGCAGGACTTGCCTTACTAATGAAGCAGATTAATCTTCGACTAATATAAGGATAACGATTCTTCCTCTGTATTTCTACAAGACATTAAATATATCATGGGATTTCTTGGTGTGATTCTTAACCTACTTAACAATATAAATAATTTTTCAGCAGCAAGTATTTCCTACCTCCTTCAGCTCCTTCACCACCTTCAAACTCCTTTGAAGTTATTAATGTCTGTACTTTAAACAACTTCTGATAATCATGTAGTGCAACACAGATGTTCCTTGCAGAACAGCCTAAAACTGGAACTACACAAAAGAAGAAAGCAATAGCCATATACATGAACAAATTGCAATAAAATGTTCATTGGGCTAAAAAAACATATTGAGAAGGTCATAACTGTCAGCTATCACAAATCTGAATCCAACCATTGCAACTGCCAGAATGTTAATTAACTGGGGAATGACAACTCTGTCAAAGCAAAGCCAAATATCTTTGTGATCAAGGAGCATCTGGCCCTACCCAGCTTTAAATCAAATGCTACTTATCTTGAATTCAATTAGTAAGCTTGGGTTTGGAGACCTGTGCGGTTTTTATTTTTGGTTGGGTTTGTTTTTTTTTTTCCTCCCAAAACACAGTTTTAGCAGCTGTTCAGAGAGGGATTCTGCTGTGACCAAGTCAACACAGTTAAGGAAAAAATATGCAAGCAAGCTGACTTGCATGAGCACATATGCCTACTACTACACCACTACCAGAGGTTCTTCGTCAACAGACTTAGGAATTAAGCCCCTGATTACATAGTTATACATTTAAAGTGACAAAAAGATTAAACATGTTTCTGGAATCCGTGAGAGAAGGTAGAAGCAGCAATCACTTGGAATCTTGAGTGTTATATTCAGTCTCTCCTGATGAAATCTGGCTGAGCCGTTTGCTTGATCCCCACAGCTTTCGGGAAAGCTGCCCTGAGCGCATCTGTTTAAAGTAATTCAGAGAAACAAAAGGAGGGGGAAGGGATAAGGTGGATAAATTAAAAAGGAATTCAGACACTGATTCTGGTGAAATGCAGACACTACAATGTACTGCATAAACAAAACTATACCAACAAAAATTAGTCAAAAACAAACCAAAAGTAACACTTAGGGATGATTCTTGGGACTGACAAAAAACAACACACAAAACACTAACCACAGCCTTCTCTGATTTTGAACTGATAAAGAGATATTGTCAAGTAATGTGTACTTATATGCTTAACCTACTTCAAATAGCTTAGCAAGTGTTTAGATTGCTATTTTGATAGAAAGGGAAATAAAAAGAAGTGAATGTCAAGCAAAAATGAACCAAATGAGAAGAAAGGGCATTTTATTTCAGAGATTTCAAACAGAAATTCCTAGAAGGGAAAAAGAAAAGAGAACCAAGATGCAGAACAGCAATGGCAGAATGAAGGAAAAAGAGAAAGGTGTCAGATTTGTAGTCTTCCAAAGATCCTGAGTGAAGTATTCAGAATAAAATTCAAAGCAGAGCTTAAACGAGAGTACTCCATAAGTTAGGACAGATAACAAGCAACCAGAGGCCACAGTAAATCCAGCATCTGGTAGGTCTGCAATCTGACAACAATGTGTAAGCAACTATCTTAATTTACTCCTAAAGTACGAGGTTGATGATTGGCTAGTAGTGATCAGCCTGGCAGTTGATGAGGTTATGAAAGTCCTCCCGGTTCAATAAACAAGATGCATGCCTTAACAACATATGTTTGAGGACAGGTCCCCACAGTTACTACTACAAATTTAACAAGTTTAAGAACTGTATCATTACAGCAGCAGTGTTCTAGAAAAGGCACAGTGCTGACCAGGATTAACACTAACAGGTGATAACTGCCCAGATTTCTGCAACAGCCAAAATGGCTAATTAATTGTCAAAAACCCAAAAACATTTATGATACTTCATAGGAGATACTGTCAATGTAGAAACACTAAAGGCCAATCTTAATACCAAGCAGCATTTCCCTTTATGCATATTAAAGAAGGTTGATCCTAAGGATCCAATCCTCTGTCCTAAGGATCAGTATCACCACTGAAAGCCAGAACTACAACACTGTCTTCTGTATACAGATAAAATTCTAGTAGTTAATTGCTTCCAAACTAAAAATATATCATTCAACAAATAAACACCCCACATATACACACTTTTCAAATATATTCACTGATGCTATTATAGAAAACTAGAAAATCTGGGACATAATGTTCCTTATACTTTTGTGTTTTTAAAAAAAATCTATTTACATGGGTATTAAGCTTGCAGATAATCTGAATTATAAACAGAAAATCCTAAAAAAAGAGTCATTGCAAAGCCTCTACAGTCATAAAAGGAATCCAGTCTTTGAAACAACACTTTCTGCATAGTTAGAAAAATAGATATGATTAAGAACTGAAAGTAAGAAAACAAAAAGCCTTCAGTCTAATGATACACACAAATTTCAGCCTACAAAAGATCTTTTCTAAGGAAAAGGAAGCTTAGAAATGACAGTGACTTTAAAACTGCTGTTACAAACATATGTTTAACCACATCATAATCAGCTCTTTGTCAATTCTACAACAGAATAAAAGCTGTTCAACTGGAAGTCAGTGGAAACCACCCCTTCAAGTAAAACCACACTATCTTGTGTGAAGCCTAATTCCAATATTAAACTATTTATCTCCTAGCTAAAACATTTTAAAATACTGACAAGTAAGTTTTCTCTGTTTTCACAATTAAAATATTAAAATATAAAATTAAATTAAGACACACTTTTCTGGCATGTACCAAACGTCATGCAAAAGTGATAATCACATTTTCAAATAAATACATTGCAGCACAACAGAGATTGAGTTATAAAGAGAAGCAGGTTTAAGCTAACTCAAATACTTTGAAAGTCATGACAAGAAGTACTTAAAGCAAAACCTGTGTTTTGCACAAGAAAAATTGGGCATATCTATTTGACAGATGGATGCTCTGTATTTGATATTGCGTATGCAGTACCAACAAGTTTATATTCACCATATGGAGCACTGAGCATATTGGGAACCTACAGAAGTGATTCTTTGTGCATTGCAATTAGAGACTTTTAACAGAAAGAAGTCATATTTTTCTCTCCAATGTCAGTCAGTGCATACTAAAAGATATCTGACATAAACCACAAAAAATAAAGTAGCGAGCTCTCTTTCATTTCCAATTTTCTTCTGGGAAATTATTTCATCAAGAAGTGGCTGCCAATACTATCCCATTCAGAAAAGGTTAGCTATTATGACTTTGCTTATTCAGATATGAGTGACAAAGTCTGGAAGTTAGTCCAGCTGAGCTTCCCATGTGCGATCCCTATATTCTTAATGAGAACTTTCAGTAGAGCGGTCTCAGTTATTTGTTTCCCACTGAAAACTGAAACTTGCTCTTAAATTTACCCTGCCATAGAGGAGACCTCTTGCTCAACTGGAAAGCAGAAATAAGTGAACTTCCCACTGTTCGGTAGAAAAAGTTCTTGATGGTGGGTTTTACCTCTGCTGGCTTGCCAACACCAACGATAATCAACTTGCCATCCTCCAAGCCAACAAGGATGTGGCTGTACTCTTTGGTGACAGAAATGCAATGAATTGGCAGTCGCATGGCTAAGGGGGAGATGCTCAGACTCAGGCTGAAAGGAACAGAAAAAAACACACAGAGAAAATCACATATTTGTTTGCACATACTGCAAAGAATCACGCTGCAGTTGAAGTTGTTGTCCACAGGATACGCTACAAAACACAGTTTCCCAAGGACCCAGTTTGCGACTTCAATTATTGTAAACTCCTAAAGAACAATCTCATCATATCCCAGAACACAGCTTCAAGAACAAGAAAAGGCATGGAGGGCTAAGTCACTAAGCTTAGACATTTTCACTGAGGAACAGTAACATTGTACCCCGGCTGCCTAAGCAACAAGGGTCCCTCCCATCCTGAGGAACAGTGGTGCTCTACAGAGTGTAGCAGAGTAAGTGGAGCTTAAAACTCAGTGCAGAGCTATATGAGGCTTCATCCTGCAGTCACTGGGGTCCCTGTGGCTAATCAGGGGACAATCACAGTTTGCAAATGTCAGCCAGCTCCTCCTGAATTCTGTCAGTTCTAGGTGTCTAATCAGGATAAACGTCTGGGAAGAAAGAGGTCTGTTACAACATTTCATTTTATTTCTGTCGCTATCTTAGTTCTCACCAAAAGGGCTTTTTCAGGAACACAGGAAAAACCAGTGGCTATCACTACAGATGTCAGCACCAAGCAATGTCCATATTACACAGCCATTTCTCAATAAGCCCTTAAATTTGTATCTCAATATTAAATTCCTGATGGTGGTACATTACCTGTAGAGATCCCGTATGGAAAGAAATCCCTGTAAGCTGCCCATCACGATATACTCTCCAGTCACACACATATCTGACACTTCCTCCTTCAGTGTCTCAGAACCCAGATACTTTCCATTGACAGAATAGAGATGTAAAGCATTCTTATCCTGAACAGGCAAAAAATAAGTACATCTCAGAGGACTGAAAGGTTAGAGTGTAGTATTGTATCTTTAGCTCACTAACAGGAGAAAACTTGGGCAATAACCCACAGATAATAATGTTGGTAACAGTCTTCTTGTTGAATGACCCAAGAGTAGTGATCCTACACTCAGTGTCTATGGATGCAAGGTCCTGTATGGAACTTTTTGAAGTTACCTCTTTATGTCACATTGTAACATCTGACCTATCCATTTAATCAATGCCAAATTTCCTGTAAACACCTATGGATTTCAATAGGTTCTATTTTATAGGGATTTTTGTTAAGGAACAAGAAAGGAAGACAGCACGCAGCTTCAGCCTTGCTACGACCAGCCTTCTCCCCTTCTTCCCCTCCCAAAATGAAAAGCAGAAGGAAACAAGTATATTTCCATAGAGCTAGATCTAAAAGCATTTTCTGGACAGGGCAATGAATTCTTGATAAACACACTAAACTAACAAAACCATCTGAAGTTCTTCCAGATGACAATACCTTGGATCTCTTCTCTCTCCACCTTTCCAATGCTTCTAGTATGCCTACATCAAAAAGATTTCTCTTCCAAGAAATTTCCCATGCTCCCAGAAATCACAACAGCTCTACCTTTGTTAAAGCAACTACAGAGCTTCTCAACAGACAAAATAAACTGTGAACCTCATGGCTATGTCTCCAATCTAAAGCTATGAACCAGTGTAGTCACAAAGCATCCTGCATCCAGAACTTATTGCTCCCCTTATAAGCCTGTGTTTCTGTGCACAGTTGAACTTGCTTCCCCTAGTCTTCCAGTTCAAAGCAGCTCTCCCAGGAAGATTCATTAGACTATGCTTGAGCACCTTCCTTGCATGTGTTTGGAGATTTTCATAAAGCTCACAGGAGCACAGTATACCTGTGATTTATCTTTTAATCAAATTTTACTCCAATTGGCTAGACAAATTTAAAAAATATGGAAACAGACACCACATGCTCAAAAGGCCTTTCCTTTAGGAAATGGGTTAAGCATATTTACAATTAAAGTCTTCAGTGAAAGAAACAGAGGTATTCCATGAACCTAAGTACCTTCAGAGTAGTCTTTCCTTCTACACTGGTGTGGACAACAATATGGCCTTCCCAGGAAACAGCCAGATTAGGAACAGTCAGCAGGAGAGAACTCTCACAAGGTGGTCGCAAAGTCCTCACATACTGACCCTTCCGAATAGTGCGGACAATAACAGTGCCATCCTGCAGCAAGCAAATTTGGGGAAACTGTTACTCAGCAGGTCAGGGACCACAACACTCAGAGTACTTCTGTAGAGGGGATACAGGGAATATATTGAAAGCACTTAAATCCTTAACAGGAGATAAGGACTCCTGAGCATTAGGAACTCTGAACAAAGAGGCCTTCCCCTCAAGATGATGTACAACAGGCATATAAAAAACATAAATACAAGCAGGACAAGAGGGGGAGGATAGACAGCAAATCAGCCATTTCATAGGTCACATTTATGAGTAGGCACTATTTTCAGTACAAAGCCAGAGTTCAGCAGCCTGCCAGTGTAGTACAGTAAGGCAGACCAAGCTGCACAGAACCTTCAGGGTTAACAGAACAGGGAAGAGACTGTCCCAGAATTGTTGCCACAAGAAGCTTAAAATCTCCAAGGAAGTCAACACATGTTAAATTTCATCTGTGCAGAATAGCACCACAATAGGTGAGGTCTATGCTGTGCACAGCAGTT
Organism: Sakesphorus luctuosus; assembly: GCA_013396695.1. Classification (NCBI taxonomy): domain Eukaryota; kingdom Metazoa; phylum Chordata; class Aves; order Passeriformes; family Thamnophilidae; genus Sakesphorus; species Sakesphorus luctuosus. The sequence goes on along the minus strand of VWZD01007190.1, from coordinate 71,543 downwards.
TGAGACAGCCTGATGTAAGCAGACACCAAAGGAGATGGCACATGTCTTCTTAGTGTGCAAGGCTGAAGGAAAAAAATTGTGAAATAGTGACATTTTTTGTTTTATTCTTAATCAACTTCAAAAGTGCTTTATGGTTTGAGTAGAGAAGGGGTAAAAAAGGAAAAAGAAGCAAGGTGCTTACCCTGGATCCTGACACTGCCATATCAAGTTCAGTGCTGATGCCAACACTTGAAACTTCATCAGTATGCCCATAAAGGATCTGTAGTGGCTTAGGTGCCAGGCCTACAGGCACTCCTCCCTGAGAGTAACAAAAAGTGCAATGACACATTCTCTTGCAGCTGAAGGACAAACAAAAAATGAATTTCTGGTATCCTCAGTATCAATTGTGTGAGGTGCATATTTGACATAGGCCAAAACCCTTTATGTCAGCAACACTATTTACTGAAATCAACTGCATGAATGAACATGCAGTTACTATGTGGGTGTGAGAGAGACACAGTGTTACTCAGCTGACTTTTTTCTATCCCTTCAGGCATCCAGGAGTGCAAGGACCACAGTGAGCAGTCCTAACAGAAGTTGTTCACCCACCCATGCACTCACTTGTTCTTCACCTGTGTGTCTGGGCTTATCCAGTTCTTACAGTTCACCCTGGGATCAAGCACTTCCTTTAAAGCTAACCTTAAAAAAGCTGAAGGCTATTTTACTTAAAATAACAGCAACTCTTTCATTTTCTAAAGAAAAGTAAGGAAATAATCCTTCTCAGTGACTACCAGTAGTATGATATGCAAAAGAGATCTTGCAATAATGCTCATTAAAAATATTAATTTCCCTACAGAACTGCAGGGTATCACAACTTTTCTTTCAGTGAGTGCACTGTCAGCACACACAGACATTCTCAAACCAGTTCTAAGGAAAGACCTGTACTTAGAGAGCAGGTATAGTAAATAGTTCTGCAGAGAACTATTTGTTCTCATTTCTGTAATAAAACCTTGACTGCCAACCAGGCCATGAAAGCCTGAAGGATGCAGGAATACAGAACAAGTGTCAAAATACAGAGCTGGGAAAGAAGGTGACAGTGCAGAGAAGACAAGTAGAACACAGCTGCCAGTATGCAGTCCATTGTTGCCACTTCGTAAAAACCAAGATAAAACTCTCACAAGAAGAATTTATAATACATAAAACATAATTCATATATCTATTAAATAAAAAATACATAAAAATCTTAAGAAAAAGTAATTCAAAACAAAGATAACCTCCAGAGGATGATTGGTTTCACTCACACTGAAAAGACAAATAAACTACAAAATTTACAACATTTATCCCCACTTGAGATAAAAATGTACTGATAAAGCACTAAGGTCTCCCTTTTTTTGACCATGCACAAAGTACTACAAAGTACTTCTTGAAAGGGTTGTAAATACTCCCACCCTAAAGACAGCTTCCACAAAAAACCCTGCAGTTATGCACCACTCTGCTGCTTTGAAGTGCTCAGTTCAATAAGAACAAGGCGACCTGACCAAAACCGACTGTCCAAAACATGGCAGCTCCCCCGCAGCAGTTAATTCTACTTGTATATCTGGAATGCATCAATCAGAAATGAACATTTTAAATACATAACAATGGAAATGGCTTCCCATTTTTAGTGTAAGTACACACATGGATCACACAACCACCTTCACTGTGTGAAAGCACAAGACCAACATTAAAGAATTCTCAGATGACAGTGTAAATGCAGATAATAGATCAGCTCCTGTTGTAATTATCAGTACTCTCCACAGAGAAATGGCAATGTTAAAATGCAACTACTGGAGTGAAAAACTGACAAGAAATGTAAAATTCCTATTTTCCTACCTTGAAAACAATCTATGAAATCTTTAAGAGAGCTTCTAAAACAGTGCACTTCAGCTATATAGTAACTAACGTGTATAGTATTTCAAACAGAGAAGACAATGGGAGTAAAATTTCTGAGCTAATCAATTTTAGTGGACTATCTTCCCTGCAAACCTGAAAGGAAATCAATAAAATGTCATACCAAAACAGAGAAGGACAAAAATACATTCAGAAACTGCTTCTCACAGTATGCCTAAATAACCTACCTGCTGAACTATTTGCCATATCATGCAGGTAGTATCTCTGGAGCCTGAAATTAAATGAATTCCACAGTAGTCTATTGCCAAGCAGGTCACAATATCTAGATAAAGGAAAGAAAAGAGAGAGTCATCACACTGGTATTTAAGACTAATTTCCCACAGACTGAGGATGTAGATACAATTTTTCAACAATGTATGCTAATTTGCATTCAGCATGAAATACTCCACTGTGATAAGGGCTGAGACTGTATGAAACAATTAAGTCATCATACAACACAGTGTACCAATGTGACTTACTCAGTTTTGCTACCTAAAAATAGTAGGCAAGCCTTATTTTGAACTACATTAAGCCACAGCTCCAGTGACTAAAAAGCCATGCTCAAGTATTTATGCATAATCATGGTTCAAGCATTCTTCCACTTGTGGTGAGCCAACATGAGAACAAGAAGAAAATGAAGGAGGCCTGGGAATTGTCAAAATGACCTTGTATTGTTGTATCTAGAGTCTTTGACTGACTGTCCAGGGACAGAGCTGAGCACTCAGCTATGCATAGGGGCGCAAATGAATAGTGTGTGTGCTGGCTGTGGGGTGTGAGTGTGTGTGGGTGTCTGTGTGTGTCTCTGTGTGGGTGTGGGTGTCTCTGTGTGGCTTCAGCTGTGTTCTGCCTTGATTTGCTTAACCATTCCCAGTTGCAAGTGATGAGTATAAAAACGCCTGGATTATTAACAATAAACTGATTTCTGTCCATTACACATGTGTAAAAAATAAAGGAGCTTTTTTCTATAAATAGGATCTGCCTGTTTTTAGTTTTTTGGCTGTTACAACACAACATCCACTCATATTCTGCCATTCCTTTACACCTGCTATACTCGTCTGCCCGAGAGCACTGACTGTAACTCTTTCCATACATACATAAACCCTTTTAATTTCCCAATACAAAGAGTCACTAACCCATGTGCCTGATGTGCTGTCCGATCAGCTTGCCTTTTGTAAGAGATGTCACTCTGATGCTGTTGTCCCAGTGCCCTCCACTGAAGAGCAGCTTTGCATCGTGTGACACTGCAAACAGCTTCGAGGTGATCTCCAGCCCTGGTGCAAAAGGGCCACTCATGCTGCGTTGTGTTCTGTAGGCAAACAATTGACATTTAAGATATACATGTATTTTGTACTTCCTCTATCCTTAAAAATCAGTAACAAATTCCATCTACAGAAGAGGCTATATCCCTGGCAAAACCCTCACTGCATCAGCACAGTGGAAGCAAGATTTCACCACAGATATTTTCAGTCTTTTATGCAATTTGATAACTCGTGTCACAACTAAGTATTTTAACATTAAAGACAAAAAGGAATATCCTAAAAATGAAAAATCCCAAACCACCACATATACCTGCGCTATAGTGTAAGTAAGAATGACAACTGCCCATCTTGGATTCCAAAACAAGATTTTATGACTGATGATTAGAAAAAAAAGGAAGTAGCTCTAAGAATACAGAGGCTTGAAATGACACATAACTCTTTACTAAAGTGCTATTACAAATTAGATGTAGTATTACCGAACATCGGAAGACACATTCTTAGAATAAAACCCAGACAATGAAAACAGTACAATACCCTGATTGCTGAACAATTGCCCTATTTCATTAGCTCAGACACATTCACCTGCACCCCTTCTCATAATTTGCTTACTTGGGATTTGTCACTGTGGTATCTCTGATGAATGTAAAATAGTTGGAGATATTTTTATCATATGGTAGCCAACCATGAGTTCCAATAATGCAGTTCAGACTTGTTGTTACCTAAAAAGTTTGATTAAAAAAAATGGTGAAACCCAGAGGTAAATCTTCTGATTGCCTTGAGGGTAATGGAGTTTGCATGAAATCCAGCAGAGGCTTCTTGCAAATTTACCACAAAGGAAAAAGCACATGCAACTCTTCCCCAACAAACAAACAAATAAATAAAAACTCCATCTCAGATGACTTAATCCCCACATGGTGCATAGTAACAAATTAGAATAGTGTATGTTCTACATAGATCAGAGAAGTTGGGGATGGGCAAGAGACAAAAATGAAAAATATCAGCTGACCAACTCCTCTCAAACATATAATTACAATTCAGTCGTATAGTTTAAGCTGTTGCTGCTTCTATTCTTTGAATAGTAATCATTAATAGTTAACATATTAACACAGGAATTTTTAAAAACATTGTACTATAGTTCCATTTCTGAGGAAGTAACAAAGGAATCTAAATATTTGAGGTTATTTTCATCAGATATTGATGAAAAACCCAATAAGAACTTTAGTTGTGCCCAAATTCCAAATAACATGCAAGTACCACATTAAGTCAGGACAACAATTTTGACCTACAAAATAGCAATATTGAAAAAGAATATTCTCTTCTGCAAAACATAGCATTATTTCACTGGGGCCTGACCATATATATACAGACAAAAACACTGTTCTCCTTTCATTATTTGGTCATCTGCCACAGCACCAGAACTTGCATTAGTGCAAAAGTTAGTTTTAGGAACAGTGCAGGCCTTTGGAGTGTGTATGTACCACACATGGCATGGTTTAATACATGGGTCAGAAAGCAGTGATAAACATAATGACACCATTAATAACTCAATCTCGTCATTTTAAATCTGGGCTGCATCACACTAGGAAATTGGTTGCTACATGGAAGTCAACCAAGTGCGCAACTTAAAATATGTTTTGCTATGACTTACAGTCATGTCTCATCAGCTCTTAAATGCCATTCAACCAATAAGCCTGGCTTCTCCTTCAGAAGATAGATCCTTAACTCATAGCTGACATTTATTATAGGTTAAAGGAACACATCTGAACAGAACAGTTAAGAAGTGTTTCTCTACCAGTAGTATGAAAAAAATCCCCACTCATTTGAGTGTCTGCAGTGTAAGAACAGTATTGACACATGCAACTCACCAAGATCTCCGGGCTTCCCTGAGAAATAAAGGAACGTGACTGATTCCTGGGAACAACAGCTTTGACAATGGGCACACCATCACTGATTCCCTAAGAGAAAGGATGTGGGTTTGATCTGATTACATCCAAGAGCTAAACGACAAACCTAGAACCTGTAAAGAGTAAGATCCAAAGCCTGTGGATTCAGTGTCAGATCTGTACAGTCCTCTAAGGCCCTGGGACACACACATTCAGTTCATGTAGACATGCTTTATCCCAAACACTGGAAATGAAACCCTGGCCCTGCTCTGAGTCAGTGAGTTGAGCTACCAACTTCACCGAGTCCTCAGACACCACCAGTGATGTCTTGAGCTTTCTTGGTGTGGCAAATAATTTAATATTCAAACAACACCCATACAAGCATCCAGCATATACACATTTATGGGATTCAACACTTAAGAAGCTACCTAAAAAGACAGAACTCATTTTATACACACTGCATTGTAAAATATTTTCTTTAAAGAGGAAGCAAGTTTATTTTCATCTAGGTTGCGACCTTTAGTTTTGAGTACATCAGAAATGTCAGATTAGACTTTAAACAATTTCAAGTAACACACCTACCTCTATGAAGAATGACTTTAGTTCGGTGAGGTGCTGGAAGAGATTCAGAGTAGAGGTATCACTTTTAGTTACTCTTTGCACTACCTCTTCTGCTGACAGCCTTTGGGGATGGGGCTCCTAGGGGGCAATATTTGAAGCAGTAACAGATTAGATTAATTTATCATTTTGTTCAATATACGAGATACTCAGAATCTAAATGGGAAAATAGTTTTTTATGCACCTGATTTCCCTTCTTTAAATTAATTAATTTATATTGAAAATGGGTTCTTCACAAATGTTAATACAGCAGAGATTTAACATTTCTAAAACTACAAACCTTTATCTTACAAAACATTTTTTCTTCAGAAGTCCTTTGTAACTCGGTTCTATTTAACCACAAAGGTCTGGTTGAGAGGGAACAAAAAAGCATTACCTTCAGCAGCTGACAGGGAGTTTGCCCAAAATTGTTTATCATCCCTTCTAAAGCTTTCCTTTCCTTCTCATCTGTTAAAGCATCCAAATCCACAGCTCCTGGACCACAACCAAAATGATAAAGAGTAGAAAAATGGAAAAAGAACACAATCCAAACAACTTATTGAGAAACAATATGGTTAACTAACGCAGAACTTAATTTACTTGCAGCCTTATCACCTTTTACCCCAGAAAAGCCCCCAGACAATGTCTCCGTTTAAAATACATTCTGAAAAATTCTACATGGAGCATGGAGTTTAAGTGTATCTGTAAGTGCAAGAATTGCAGGCTTTTGTCTTACCAAATTAATTTAATATCCTTCATGCAAATAACAAATACCATACAAAACCCACCCAACATTCAGCTTTGAAATTAGCAGACTAACATTTCTTTTCAATGTTAGCTCTTTTTAAGGAACTTGCCTTAACTCCTAAACCACAAGAAACCTCTTTAAGCAAGCAAATAAGAAAATAACAAAAAACTCCAATAATTTTTAGAAACAAAAGACAAGTAACTGTAATAGCTCTCCTTTTAAAAAAACTATACTGGTTATTTGATGGTAAATTCTAAGTTATGCTGCCATATTTTATCCATAAATCTGTTGCCTTACCATATGCTACCGTATGCTATGCTCACAAATCAAGTGTTTTCTGTGTAATACTGAAAACTCACAAGCCTGATGACAATGAGAAGAGAGCACACTGCTTTGTACCTTCATAAGTACAATAATAGAACACATTAAGCGCCTCCACTGCAGCTGGTCCCCTCTGCTTGTAGCCAAAAATCAAATCTATCCATTCATGAAGATGAGCAGAAACATATTCAGATTCCTAGAAGGATAAAATGTTGTAAAAATAAGAGAAGCACTGCTCCCACCTTGAAGTATTTACTATTTTCTGTGGAGGAGATTTAATTACTAAACTAAGAGCGTTCACATGTTAGCTATTTATCAATGTACAGGGCAGAAACATAACACATGTGTTATGGGCAGTAACTGCCAGGTAAGAGGGAAAATTCACACAGTGACACAGCAGATCTGGGCACTGAAATGCAGCTGTGCAAAGGCAGATAACATGTTAGCTCCCTAATACAACAGAGAGTAATCTTAAACAGCAAGGGATGCCTCACACCTAAAGGCATCTCTTTCTGCACTTTGCCTCCTAGTGTCTAAAATGCCCAAATGGCTAGTGCCTAAAATGCTCAAAAGATGAAATGCTTTTTGAGCATTTTACCAACATGCACAGTCCTTTTAACTGGATACTGTAACGGTCCTTTTAATGAGGAATGCAACCACAAGTCCAGTTTGAATGTCATCCCAGTTATTTTACATTTAAGCCACAGAAACAATGTGCAGGTGAACCTTCTTTACAATTACATCACAAAAGCATCATCTTACCAGAGCCTTTCTGTGTTTATAAATGAAGTCTTCTGGAGAGTGGGCCCATTTGGGCAGAACAACATCATTTACCACCTCTTTTGATATTTGAAGCTGGCCTAAGTTAAAACCTAGTGAACAATTCAGAGGATTTTAAGAGTTACTACGAAATATTTCAAATATATTGATTTCTCAATAAAGATTAAAAATTGTTCTTTTCTCAGTGTGAGGGAAGAATATTGAAAAATTCTTAATGTAAATCTCCAAAAAACCTCCTATGTCAGTGATAGGGTAAGCTCTGCTCTGAATGGTTAAAATTTTTAGTGATACAGAATAACAATAATCCAAAGCATCTGAATGATTTTAAAGCTGAAGTCCCAACCATAAAAGCAGTATTAAACTTTTACACACTAATCTGTAAACATATCTGCATTTCCTTTACCAGGATTAAAAGCCCAAAACATTCCCATGAATTTATTCATAAGAAGGAAGTTACTCATAGGTTTAAATGATTGTAAAATGAAGGCTTTCAAGAAGTCTTAAATCCCAACAGCTGTCACTGAAACAACTCTAAATACTTAAAATTACTTGAGAGTGGGACTTGGCTATTTCCAATTTTTCTAATTTAGAAATCTAGGAGATTGTACCTAGCAGACTAAATTAGCAGCAGCACAAACATAAAAATCTATTTTTAAATTGTGTAAAAGTAGAGAAAAAATTCTCTATACAATAACTGTGAATTAAAAAATGGCTAGGAGCCTCATGTCAGAACGTAGGATGCTGTCTTTTCAATCAGCATTATATATGAATGAAACAGCTTTTTTTTACCCCCCTTTTTATTCTGTTGGGTACTGAAACCTTACATGACCCTGGAATCAGATGACATAATATTGCAATGGAATATAACAGTAAGAAGCAGAAAATACACTGGTTGCCTAGAACAAATAAAAGACTTCAAATGTTTGAAGATGTCCATACTCTATCACCCAGTGAACCCAGTAAAAAGAATACTAAACAATCTCTGTTAGCTTTTGCTAACTATTTCATCAGCATTAACTATTACTAGCTTTTTCAAGCATCCAAATAAGCATGTATGATAGTCAGCATTAGGTAAACATCACTATTTTTAGCCATCTTTAAGCCTCTAGTATGAATTTTAAACATTGAGGCTACTACCAGACACAACTGGTATCTTCATTAAACAGTTTAAAGCCAGAATGTTGATTAATGTCTACAATCACACTATAAAGTTTAAATAAGAAGCATTCCACAGTATTCATAAATGGTTGTAGCAATTCTTTTCTGAACACAAGAACAGCTTTCTGTGAGAATATTCTGAGCAGTCAGTTTACCATTTTGATTCTCCAGGAACTCTGGCAAGTAGAAGAACTCTGGAATAAGTTCCTTGACATCGTTGGGGTTGTCCATGAGTGCCTGCCAGGTAGCCGGAATAGAGTGGAACTGCCTGTCAGCACAGTCAAATCTGTGGAGCAGAAAACTCAGGTTAGACTTAGGTCATTCCATCAAAATAACAAGGAAGAAACACAAAGGTGCTGCTTATTTGCTGGCAGCATACCTGCCACTCTGCAGCTGGATATGAAGTGTTGTGAAAGGCTCCACCCGAATGAGGTAATGCATGACACCAGCAGCATTTGAGTAATGTGTCCCATAGTGAAACTTGTCAATCATCCCAAGAGGATCCTCGAAATTCTCATATCTAAAATAAGAAATCTTTATAAAATACAACCGAGCACTACAGTTGATTTACATGTGGATTATACTTATTTTAGGCAAGGATTCAAAAGAAACAATCACAGCAATCTATAACAAAAATACCTTGGGTTCTATCAAACATGAGGATTCCAAATCTTAATTAGATAGCCCCTAATCAAAAGACTGCTGAATGACAGAAATGCACACCATATGAAGCCTTTGCATTCCCGTTACACTCTTCTGTAGGCATTTGCTATCATCTTTCAGCAACTAGACAAAGGGCAGTCAGGGCTGATTTAGCATGACTTCATACAACCTTCCAAAACCCTACATCACCGAGCTGAATATTTACTATTGAAGATACTTGTGACAGTTTCCTGAAAGATTTCAGAAATGTGTGTGTCACTGTGTGAGGCTGCAGAAGAGTGATTTATTTAACACTCCTGCCCATTTCCTTTTCTGCTGGCAAACTCACTCTCCCATGCCACCACCTGGCTGATACACTCCTCAGCATCACAAGGCTAGTAAGAGAAATTACACTTCAACATGCTGCCAGAGAACCAATTTCATCAAAGTCAGGACAGAGCCTAATCTTTCAAAGAAAATTCTCCATGTACCAAGTTCTCAGCAGATTTTAGAAGATACCTCACTGCAGTCTGGTACAACAGCACACTCAGTGCCCATCCTAGCAAAAAGGAAAGATCACTTCACTGATCTGTGGGTGTAAGTGCCTGTTATTCCCACCTATAGAGGACTTGCCAAAAGTCTTTGAAATTTATTTTATTTCAAAGATAATAATCTGTGTTTTAAAAATAGAGCAGTTTTCAAGACGCTGGGCTACTAAATTGTTTCTACAGTCTTTCAGTTTTTTTAACTCCACATCTGAGAAAAAACTGAAAACTTATACCAGTAAGTTTTGTCCTTTCACTGCCCCATAACTGAGTGCCATATAAGATAATCTGAATGCAGCAGGAACAACAAATCAACCACCTTTGCAAATGTATCTGTGATGTTATAAAACCAGCTTTAAAAATTTTACTGTTATAACTTTATTTTTTAAATAGGTTATTAGCCCTGAGGCTCAGAACAGACAGAGAACTATAACTGAGTCTTCAAATATGTACCTGTCTCTCACAGTCTTAGCATTCTTTTCATTTACGACACCAATGGGTTTGGACAGATCCCTAAAGACTGCAGGATTATTCAGGTCCAGTTCTTCGGAAGTGTAATCTTGTAAAATCCAGGGAAACTAAAAGAAAAAAAAAACAAAACAAAAAAACCCCAAAAGAACAACTTGAGATTAAAAATACATCCCTCTAACACCAGAAAAAATAAATACACACCTTTGGTAAAAATTTTAAAAATTGACTTTTTAAATTACCACAGGATATTGAGCAAGGTCATTGTAAGTCCGTCCTGCCATCGTGTTCAGCTGAATAAGGTAGTCAAAGTTGGATATTTCTCTATTCACCCATTTCTGAAAGACAAAGAAAGACACAATGGAATTCACTACATCAAAGACACTATTAATGCAAATTACACGTTTTGCCAGTATCTATCTGCCAGTGGCAAGTGAAAGACACAAGACCATAGAAATAGTATGAAAGTCCACATTCAGTTTCTCAAAATAAAGTTTATTTTCCCTGTGATTGTGCTACATATATTTCATTGAAATCAGGTCTCGTACTGACGACAATACTATATTAAATACAAGGGCAGCAGACAACTAGCAGCCTCAGAATAAAAAAGGAGATGAAAATCAGAAAAGAAAGAAACAAAAGGGTAGCAGGTAAACAGATACTGAGAAAGAGGGGAACAGAACTCTGAAATCCATTAGAATTCCAAGGTCAACATTTATTTATAAACTGTTCTCCCATTAGTTAGTGGTACAGGAATTCATAAACTAAACTGCCCTTGCACCTTTGTTCCATTATTGTATTTTAAACCAAAGAACAGACATAGCTGTGTTCAGAAGGGCTCAATATTTGTCTGTAGTGGAGATGAAGCCATTTCATTACAGACAGTATTTTTTCTATGTAAATATATAACGTGACAGCTTTTATCATTAGGAAAACAAAGAGAAGCTGAAGTATCTCCAATATTTTAATGTTGCTTGTAGAGATTCCTCCCTCAGAGTAAACAATAATTGAGGCATAAAGAGATGGAAGGCAAAAATACGTTGACTACATTTAAAAATTTATGCGTGTTTATGGTAACACAGACCGTTTGACATTTTCTTTTTTTACCAGTATTACTAACTCCCACTTAATCCTCGTGTGGGTTTTGTTGAAAGTTCCATCAAGAAAAGGCAAATAATTTGCACACCTAGCGAAATAAGTTCCAAAATGTGCACTCTAGATCACAAGCTAAAACCAGAAAACAAGTCTGCTACAGGGTTTCCATTCATGTTGGAATGCCCGTGAATCACATCAACAGAGTCTGACTCTACGGACTGACCTGACTAAACACAAACACAACAACTCAAAATCTGCAGGTGAAAGTTCAGAGGCCAGACTGAGGATAGAGAAGTTGGCAGCTGGACACTGCCAAAAAGCAGAGCAATGCTCTAGACCATTTACGCTGAGGTCTCGCACCTGCATCAAACCGGAAGCTTTAAAAAGTTCCTGCGGAGATCTGGTCCCAGAAATATTTGGAGAACGCAGTGACAATATTCGACTGTACACTTTGTTTCGTACCTGTCAGAAAACAGCATTAATAAAAAATATTCTGGAGATTGAAGCTGACAATTAAGTAACTTATCTGCTAATTACACTGTGAAATAAACAGGACACAGTTACACTTTCAAACACTTCGATCTCCAGCACAGATTGTTTGGACGTGCATGGATGTGACCTCCTTCACATGAAAACCAAACCACACCACATTCTATAAGAGCTACTCAAACTGATCTACTAGTATGTAACTGACTCTAAGTTCTGGTATTTGTCTTAGTCCCCATACAAAGGATCACTGGCATTACCCAGAGGTGAAAAAAACACTTTACTAAACCAGGGAATATAGAAACAGCAATAATTTAAAATGCTGTGGTAAAACACAGTCTCCTTTGTTTTGTAATTAATTTGCTCAATATTTAAAAAATGTGGGCTTCAAGACATTTAGATTGCCACTCATGTAATGAGTGTGATCAAACAGAGGGAGGAAAAAGAACAAACTTGTTTAATCCATCTTTTCATAATTAATCAGTTTCTAGATGCCAGACTGAGGTTTTCACACACTGCAGTCCAGTTTGCCATAACAGCTATATGCAGAAAACATTTGTTAGGAAAGACACCAGACTCAAATTAAGTACAATCAGAGAACTTAAACTTGACCCTTGTGCTACTTACATAAATCCAAGACATTAGGGAAACCCATACCTCCTTATTGAAGTTGAGGAAGTAGTTGGTTTGATCTGTAAGGAAGACCTCCAAAGCTGACCTCCTCAGGTTGTACCGACGCAAATGTATCTCTCGAATTTGAGAAAGCTGCCATTTGAAATCAAAACCTATGCCTAGGAAGGACATATAGATTATTGACTTGAAATATAAAACCTTTTCATACAAACATGGGGCAGTACCACTTCCAGTCACCCCAGAGTTATTCCTAGAAAAGGCAAATTTTGTATCTGCCTCGATTAACAATTTTTTTAGGAAAACATTAACTTGGGCTACTGTTGTGCTGAAAAAAGGGAAGCAAGAAGTATCTGATGGATTGTAGAATTTCCTTCTGCTTTCTGATTAAAGATACATTTTAAATGTATTCTGTTGACAAAAAGTACGAACCCATCACCTTTGCTTCCTTAAGCATGTTCAAATAGAAGCTTTTATGCTTACATTTCCCTAAAAGCTGACATTTTGATATACTATTTTGAAAATTTTTACTATTATTGGTCAAGTATTACACGTCAGTGTCTTCACACTCAACTGTGCATATTTTTTATATATATATATTCTCTATGTACATACGCTATTAAAGTTCACTAGATTAATATAGATGATTAATGCTTACATGCTACTACAAATATTATTTGTCAGGGAGAACAGAGAGGTGTCCTTTATGGAGAAAATAAGAGGTAATTTTTAGTCAGCAATTTTTTTAATAAGTTATTTTTTTAAAAAATACTACAAATAATGAATCTATTTAAGAGCTCAAGTACAGTTCCAGGTTCTTGATTCTGAAAGGATCAGTCAGCCACTGACCATCAAGTGCAGTATTAATTTTAAGTAGAGATCAACTTGTCTACAATTAATCTGACACTCATTCTCAAAATATCAAACTTAGCCTACTAAAAGCAGAATGCTGAACTGCACTGAAGAGAGACTGATCATGCTCACCTTCCTCTTTTTCCATGCTACCATCGAAGAAATAGATGTGGTGGGTAGTGATCTCCAGCCTGCCAGGTATCACATCAATTACTGTAATGAGTTCACAGTCTTCAGACAGGATCAGCTTTTCTTTCTGACTTTCCTCATCCTTGTCATCCCTGCAAAAATACCACTAAGTTTTACAGTGTTGTGCAGATTAAACAGTTGTTCAGGTACTTGGTAGAAACAAATTTAAGGTGTTCCATTCTGCTCTACTTACAAATTGGAACCAGCTGCTGTATCTTCATCTGGCAGTTCAAGAACATCATCTTCCAAGTCACTCACTTTCACCTGCTTCACCACCTCCAGAAGCAGAGACTCACTAGAGGGCTGTGTCTGGTGCACACCTATCATAAATAGACATTACAGCTCAGAACATTTTTTGTACAATACCCTTGGAAATCTAAACTAGCAAGTGTATCTTTTATAGCTCAATGTTGGTTTTAACCAAGTAAGAAGCAACCAGACTTCTTAAATATTTTTGAGGTTAAGCAGAACACTAAAAATAGTCCTTGAACTACACTGAAATATATGCTGAATTGTAAGAGTAGAAAGGAAAGACAAACACCTAAGAAAAAATTAAATTGAATTCTGATGTAGACATGTCCAACAAAATATTTTGCAATGTTCTTCCAGACACTGCTAATGCATGCAGATTTAATGGAAATACACTGCATTTGTTTTTTGCTTAGTGGGCTTACAGGAGTGTTATTACTCTTTTTTTAATTGTTGTTCAAGCCTTGATATCCAATACACCTAACTTAAGAGTTACACCACTAACAGCTCTTTGGAACACTTCTGAAACAAAGTGCTTCATATCCACACATTTTTATAAATCATAAACTCTAAAAGGTTTTGAACAAATGCTGCCTGCTTATTCTGATCTCATTGCTTTTTTTTCTTGAAATATAATCATGCAAGAAAGCTTTGGGACTGCTTATTTTAAAATAAAGGAGTGGTTTAAGTTTTTGGTTATTGCACAATAAAACCACAGATTTGAATGAAGAAGGGGAAATGAATTCTAACCAGTAGGGAGATGCTGTTTCAGGTCAAAGCCTAGCTACTATATTATACGTATTACTGTAGCTGAAATAATGAAAAATCAAGATTTAAGTATCTAGCTTAAACACCTTATTAAATACAAAGAGGAAAGTATGTATCTTTCCTTGGTAAAGACAAATGAAACAGCAAACACAACTTTACCTAAATTATCTCTCAGGTCACTGGCGTCCTGATGAGAGTTGAAGCTGTAATTCTGCACAAGTTTTAGTCTCATACGTGAAAAATTTTCCACATTTGAAAGTTTCCAGTGAATAGGACGCTGTTTCCTAGGAAAACAAGTAAATTCATAAAAACACTTAAAAGAAAGTAAAGATCTAAATGAAGGAATTGATTACAAAAGAGTATATATTTAGAAAAATACTGATCATCGACTTGAACACTGTAAAACATATAAAACTAAAATGCAGTTTATTGCTTTTATTTCGTATTGCAGCTCCAATAATCAATCTTTATTTTGTAAACAGTATTTATTCTCACAGATCCAATAAGGTTGGAAGAGGCATTCAAGATCATCTATTCCAACCATCAACCTATCACCACCATAATCACCACTAAACCATACCCCCAGGTGCCACATCCAGATGCCTCTCCAACACTTGCAGTGAAGTGTGATTTTGGAGAGTCACCACCTCGCTGGGCAAGTTATTCCAATGCTTAACCACACTTCCAGTGAAAGGTTTTTTCCCTACTATCTAATCTGAACCTTCCCTGATGCCATTTTCTCTTGTCCTGACATTTGGGACATGGCCAAAGAGGCTGACCCCCACCTCAACTGCAACCTCCTTTCAGCGAGTTGTAGAGAGCGATGAGGTCGCCCCAGGCCTCCTCCTCTCTTGGCTGAACAGCCCCAGCTCCCTCAGCCACTCCTTGGAAGACATGTTTTCTAGACCCTTCACCAATATCACTGTTTTTCTTTGGACACACTTCAGCATCTCAATGTCCTTTTTGAAGTGAGGGCCCCAAAACTGGACACAGCACTCAAGGTGTGGCCTCACCAGTGCTGAGGACAGGGGGACAGTCACTGCCCTGGTCCTGCTGGACACATTATTCCTGATACAGGCCAGGATGCCATTGGCCTTGGCCACCTGGGCACACTGCTGGGCTCATATTCAGCTGGCTGTCAACCCCAAGTTCCTTTCTGTTGAGCTGCTCTCAAGCCACTCTTCCCCTAGGCCTATAGTGCTGCCTGGGGTTGCTGTAACCCAAGGGGAGGATGTGGCACTTCACATTGTTGAACCTCATGCAGTTGTCCTTAGCCCATTGATCCAGCCTGTCCCTCTCCAGTCTGCCTGTCCTCTAGCAGATTGACACTCCCACTTAACTTGGTGTCATCTGTGAACTTACTAATGGTGCAGTCAATCCCTTTGTCCAAATCATTGATGAAGATGCCAATTTGATGTATTTTCTACTGAAATACATCAAATTGGTTACAGTTTCAGCTAATGGCAATTAAAATACTTTAAAAAAAACCCCAACCTTATCCAGAACTTCACCAAAATCTAAGACATGCAAAATGTACTCCTAAATTGAAATTAGTTTCATGCACAAAAACTCAAAAGCCTCTATTAACCTATTAACAAGTGTATTCTCTTTTCCTACAGAACCACCAATACAAAGGATCTCTCAAAAAGTTTTTTGAGCCGCTTCACTGATAAATAATTTTCATTTGTCACTTGGCAAGAAAATCTAGTATCCAGGTAATCAACTCAGCACAACACTTCCCACTTTGCATTTGGATAATTAAACACAGAAAACATTACAAAAGATCCATTCAGTGGTCACATCTCAAGAATGGTTATCACAGTCAATTTGACCTGGTTCTGACTATTTGAAACATATAATCATGTGAGCAAATCCCTTTTAAGCATCATATACAGTTTAAGAACTTCACTCCTACCTGTCAGACCAAGGACCACGCTCAGAGAACAAGTAAAGCTGGGCTGCTCTCCACTGTCTCAGAGTAGCTGTGTGTTGACTGCTCAGTTGCTTCAGCATACTGTTGTACCGCAGGTTCTCCTGTCGAGCCTTTCTGCTGAACGGCTCCACGAAGTGCTCCTGAAAGACCATTGAAAATAAATCTAGCACTCAAGTAACTCTGACCTTTGAAAAGAGTTTTGTGTCTTCCAAGAATTCTCATAAAATAAGAAAAATCAAAAACAGTTTATTTGTTAAAAATTCTGAAATTTTAAGTTAATGTTTATGAGAGAAATTTTTAAAAACTTAGTACTGGAAGAAACAGTGCCAGACTTTAATTTAGAGATGTGAAGAAAGTATTATCAATGCTGAATCCATGTGAAAGCAGTTTTCATCATCAGAAAGTGGTCAGTATGAGAAATCCTACTATAACAGGCACGATTTTTCCTTAAATTCTAGTATTCCAGAATGTGACTTGTCTTTTTCCTGTAGCTACTTGAATAAAACAGACTTACCACAAACTTTTTTATTAAGAAGACAAAGGGAAAACAAGAGTTAGTGTAACTTCACTATGGTATTTCCTGTAATTACCAGTTAATTCTAATGCTGAAACTGAGTCTGGACCTTATACAGAAGGGTCAGGCAATTTTTCCACACATTAAGTAGGAGCTATTCACTATTTTAAATGTTTTAACTGCATTGAAATAGGGTTAGGAACAAAATAAACAACTGACTCAGCTCATAATGGAGAAGAACAGGTTTCAGTAATTAAAAACACAAATCAGAGTATAAGAAGATTCAGCTTACAGCTGAGAAAAATTCTGGGTTGCTGTACTAAAAGAAAGGCCTATTGTACTGAAATAACTTTGCTTACAGACAAGACTCTTAGAGCAAAATGAAAAGGCATATCCTAGAAGTGCATAGTCACACTTCCCCTAAAATTCTAAAACAACCAACCTGTCCACAATCACTTGAATTGGATCATCATGGAATTAATTTTCTCCATCTTTTAGAAGGTAACTCTTAAGACAGTTCTTTCAAGAGAACCTTGTGCTCACTCAAAGCCTTACCTGAAATTTAAGTTTACTTTCTCCTCTTTCCCGGTCTCGTTTGTGCATGTTCACCATAAAAGCTTCATAACAATCTTTCCAATAAAGTGCCATCTGCTCGTTATCATGGCGGAATGAATTCTCTTCATACTGCTTCATATTTGGAATAATCTAGTTCCATCAAAGCAAAACAAAAAGCACAACATGGTTTCTGAATGGGTTCCTCTGCTTTCATAAGAGGAGAAACAATACAAAAAGTATCTATTACTTACATATTTGTCAATATAAACTTGCCACTCATCAGAGCTGCAGTATTCTTGAAAGTCCTCAAAGAAAGATGGGCTGCCATTGGTAGGAGGCAATGAAGGGAGATGTAGGTTCATGAAAAGCAGTTCATAAATCTTGGAGACCAATGTCCGAACAAGAGGAATCAAAAAGGAGTAAGTTTCTGTCCTCTCTTCAATTGACCTACTCAAAATGCCTTCCAGCTTGCCCAGGAGGTAGCATCCTTCAGGCTGGCTCTCAATTACTTTGGTCTGAAGAAGGGTGTTTAGTTTGGCTGCTGCCATAGCACAGACCTACAAAAACAAACAACAAAAAGTGAACGCAATCCTCAAAATAGCAATTTTGGGCACCTTTTTACTGCCACTCGTACCTACGTAGTCCCAGCTTCAAACACCCTGCCCTCTACTCCTCTGTCATGCTCTGCAGGTGCACATTGACAGAATGTGGAGTAAACTTGCAAATGCTAAGAAGCAGTAAAATATCTTCCCTGCAGAAGGTTAAAGGGCTGCTGCAAGCCTGCTCACTGGTATGTGCAGCTCTCCCCACAGCAGTTACATCAAAGATGCTCTTAAAACTCAGCGTTACTTGCAGGAATTCACAACAAACCTGTAAGTTATCTTGTGCAATGAATCCAAGGAGCAACTGGACTTGCACCTGTGAAAGCCTAATTGCTTCCAGGCCAGCAGAGTACCAGACTGACAGGCTATCCATGAGAGTTACTAGTTCTTCCAAGAGCTATTGCAAAAACAGAAGATTTGCATAGAATTAAAATAAATAAAATACGCTCTAATAAAATAAACAATAAGTACTCCAGCTGGAGACACAATAATTTCAAAGACCTGAAGAAGAGCCTGTGTTCAAACTTCTCACTTAACCAAACCCAGAAAATTATCTCAGAACATTGCAGTTAAACCAGTTATTTGAAGAAATTTCTGACTACAAGAATCCTTCTAGCCTACTGTGTTAAGTATCTCCCCTGACTGAAGCCCAGATCAGCATATAGTATGCATGCTTATTGTTTTCTTATTATTCTACTCCAGTAAATGCCATTTCCTTAGAAAAGTTAGAGACTCCACTCTAGGAACACTCCTTTCTGTCAGTATTTAGACACCAGAAGTGATAGACAGAATGACAGTATCCAAGCTGACAACTTTTTCCTTACTATTTCAGCCTATATGTGGTACACCCATTATTTAGTTACTGTACCTTTTCTGTCCATAAATTTGAATTAACTAGTCCTTCTGCCTTCAGGAAATCTTGTACAATTAGCAAGAGCTTGAAGGCATTTTCAGCATGTGTAGGGAGAGCTTTTGAATCTCTGTTATCAGTGACTGACCATTCTAACATCTTCTCCAGCAAGCTGCACAGAAAACAAAATCCCACAGTAAGTATTACATGTTCAAGTGTAAGTGGCTTTAAAAAATCCAATTAAGTATTTAATTGAATCTGTTAGTCTGCAGTGACATAACTGCCATCTTCTTGATAAGCCAATGAGGTAAAAGAGATTGAGAGGCTCATGAAAACAGCGATACAGTTTTAAAACCTTACAGCCACAGGACACTACTGAAGAGGTAGTGGAACATACTTCTGACAGTATGTGCAGAGAGAACAAAGAAAAGTACATCTTACTGGGAACCACCCACCCCTTCCCAGCTTCACTCATGTCCTTCACTTTTTCTGTTTTTCTTTAAAAGGGATGGACTGCACACTCACTTGAGTTTTATTTCATCAGAAGGTCGCAACAACTCATTAGACATCCCCAGTTTGGTCAGTGCAGAGAACACCTGCCCTCTCTCAATCCAAGCATCATCATCAGATTTTTCAATACCTTTCCACATTATACACAGTAGGATGTCTGTAAGTAACTGCACGAGTTCATTATCACTCCCCTACAAAAGAAGAGAAATATTTAAAGCCCTCCTAGTGTAGAAAATCTTAAACACATTTCTTGCTCAACACAGGCCCCTGTGCTTGCATGTTCCAACATTGTTTAAAACTCTGCAGTCTAAAGTCCAATTGCTAAATTCATGAAAACACAAATATAAGGGACTGTAGCTTGCTTGTACGTTGTAATACATCCTGCTTTTAGCCACCCTTGATTTTTTCACAGCAAGTATGCCCCATGCCTCCTCTGGAAGAAAAAAGGTGTTTAAATACAGAAGGGGGAGAGGCAGTTTGCAGTTTTTTGTTTGTAGTTTCTTGTGTTTGGGGCAGGGGGTGCTGGTTTTATTTCCTGTTTGTTTTAACTTGAAAAGTATCCCAACCAGACAATCAAAAAATACATTACAAAAGGAAGTACACCTACTCACTACAAAAGAGCCATATTGTTCACTTTTCCATTGGAAGACAGGAGGGACAAAAAACAAAGGGACAATAATTATTCATTAGGGAGATTAAAAGAAATCGCCAACAGTTGGAGAAATCAGCCACATAGGGAGTGAATTACTTACTCCTTGGTTTTCCAAGAAAGAAAGATCAGCGCTGAAACCCCCATCGTTTGTAACGCCCAGCTCTCGGTCAGGCTGCCCAGAGAACGGTTTTGTGCTCTCTGTAGGTGAGGGTGTGCTGGGCTGGCTATCTGTCATCCGATTCCCAGCATCAGCCAGTTCATAAGAGTCAACACTGGACAGATCTAAACTCAAATGTGAAGGATTACTGTGCCACAATTCTCGGTCCTCTGAGCTAAAAGACATTTCTACTGTGGATGCATCTTCCAGTGGCATAACAGAGAAATGAGCAGGAACATCCAGGGATTTGTTGTCTTCTAAACTCCACTGATCAAACAGACCATTAACAGATGCAAAGCTGCCAGCTTTGTCTCCCTCTGTCTTGTCAGGTTGATGCTTCTGAAGCTCTTCAGCAGGAGGCTTTTTTTCCTCTTCCCTGAAGAAATCAGCCCTGTTCTCTTTAAAGCCAATCCGGACCTCTGAGTTTTCTTTCAGGAACAGTCTAACCAAAGTGTCCTGCCAGCCCAGTTGCTGAGAAATCTGCTGTGCTGCATCCACTTGGGAATGCAAAAGGTGCAAAATCTAGGAATAGAAGACATCCCATATCTACACATTAATTGTAGCTTGCAACTGAATTCATCTAGCTTTTCAATTAAGTCTTCTAAAATCTTAAAACTTTTTTGCTTATTTTAAAACCTCATAAAAAGAGCCGAAATTCTTTAATAATAACCAAACAAGTCACAAAATTTGTTCTCACTAGAAATGCATGTTTGAGAAAAAAGAAAAAAATTTCCCATGAATAAGGGAGAAAAGAAGCCATCAAAGCACATTGGTAAATCCTCATATTGTCCTGCAACAGTTCCCACAAAAGGCAGTTATCACTGTAAGTAATCCTATTAAACCATTGGGCTACTAAAAATAAAAATCTGGAATAGTAAATATGCTTGATTAGGAACTATTAAATAGACACAATGAAGAAACTTCAGTATTAATAGCTTACCGATAGTGTACATTACAGTTTCACTTTTTTCACTTTGCAGAACCTTAACAGACACGACAGTACCTCACAGCTACATTCAATACTGCTAATTCCAGTGATAAAAGCCAGAGGGAGCTCAGTTTAGGAAAAGGTCACTGCTTCTTCCCCATCTCTTCCCTGCAACCACAACTACTTTTTTGATATGTAGTATACTCCACCAAAATAACATATCAGTAATATAAACAAAAAAACAAAACTTGGATTATGGTCTTAGCATCCTTTGAGCAAACTCAGTAATTCAAGGGGCCTACTACCTCAAACCTGTAGAAAATACAAGCTATTTGAGAACCATAATACAGGCTTCACTTTCTGTTTTGGTCTTCAAGATACTTGAATACACAAAATTCAACAGTAGGTGACAGAGGGGCTTAATTTTTAGCATAATTGCTAAAGAAAACAGTAGTAACAAATGCCACTACTGTTTTTTTAAAGAAATAATTTAGCTATTACACTGCGCAGTTTATAGGCTTAAAGGAAAGTATTCCAGCTCTAAAGAAGACAACTAACCTTTCTACAGATAACCACTCTCATGTTTATATCTGATCTGTGAGCCAGATGTACTATAGCTAGGAGATCTTTATAATTCACAGCAGGATCTGTAAGGTAGAAAGAAAAAACCACCATAAAAAACATCACAAAAGAGAACGTAACAGCTAAATACTCAAAATTGCTTTGCAAGTCCTGTCTACATCCAGGGACAGTAAAAGGAACAAACTTCAAGAAACCAAGAAAACGTTAGCTATGACTAATGGGAACTTTGAATAAAAGAGCTCTACAAGTAAAAGGTATGTTTGCCCCCGAACAGCAAAAGTGTACTAATGTTAGACACAACACTATCCAATTACCTGCATACAGAACTTGGTTAAGAAGGCTTTTAATAAGAGAAACAGTAACTGATGATTCATTCAGAAGGAGCCCCAGTCCAGAGTATCCCACTTCTCTGAGTCTCATACGGTGCTTACTACGTTCATAAACCTTGGTACATTTCAGCATCTCTTCCAGAATCTGAGAGGAAAAAACCAGACACAAAATGCAAAATAAACACAAAGAATCATCCAGGCCTCTTATACCTTTGTATGATGTAATATGCTTGTCCACAGTTTTTAAAGTTTATTTTGTAGGCTAACCCAAACAATATAGACTTTTTTTTTTAAAGATCCCAGTGCTTTACTTCAGGAGAACATTAATTCCTCTGTGACAATATCATAGCTAACGTACAAGAAGAAATAAGAAAAATACCCTAACACTTGGATGATTAGTATCTTTGTAATTACATCCACTTCTGCAGTTAGACCATTGAAAAACACAAATCTATGTTCAACTGATTAATTTAAGAACTTATCATTCATTTTGTTACCTTGAACACAAGTTCTTTAAGTCTGTCAGAGTATCTTTGATGCAATAATAGAGCATAAAGAATATCAGCATTTCCTGGTTCAAAAAGCAATAAAAAAAGTTGGTCTGGAGTTGGACTGGAATGAAGTAGGCTGAAGAGAACATCCAAAATTCCGCAGAGCTACAAAATTAAGACAACTCAATTAATCCACAGTTAATTCAGACTTCATGCTCTGTTTTACGAAAATTTTCTTGGCTTTTAAGTTTTTTACCCTTTGCTGGTTAATAAAATATACATTTTGTTGCTCAACACTACTGCATTTAAACAATTTTTAATACATGTTTTCTCTATATACAACCCTTTACTAAACAATAAATAGTACTACAAAGCAAGTTCAAGATCTGTTGATTTCTACTAAATAGAAATTACATCATTACAATTCCTGATCAGATAAAAGGACAATTCATTTGGTTTTGTAAACTAAGACAACTTTTCTAACAGTATATCCTTCCTCACCCATATCTACACAGAACCACATAATTAACCTTTTGATTTGGTTCTTTTTCTTCTTTGCTCCCCATTCTTATAACCACACAAGACAAGATTTCTGAACACTAAGCAAACCCAAAACATGGTATGTATGGCCAGACTTGGCGAACGCAGATTTGGGCAGGGCTCTCCCCACGTGCCCTTCCAGCCTGCGCAGTGGATGTTTTAGGTGAGGCACAGCGTGCACAGAACTGGCCCCACCGTTTAAGTCCTGAGGTCCATCTGCCACAGCTGAGCGAGCTGGGACAGTGACAGTGAAGTCCTCAGGACTAGAATCCACAGCCCCCAGTATTCCCAGGAGGTCTCCCATCCAAGTACTAACCAGGTTTGACCATGCTTGGCTTCCAAGATCAGACGGGATTGGGCATCAGGGTAGCATTTAACTGCCTTCCCAAAACATGTACAGTTTAAACTATTACTTTATGCTATGTTGGATACCTGCTCCTCATCACTGGTGGCAGCAATGTATCCTACAATGCTCTGTATTTCTTCATGTGTTCCACCTTTGCTCAGGAAATATTTGATCAGTCCATACAGGGATGTCCGTATTGTTCTCAGGTCATCAGGAGCCAAATCACTGTCTTTACAACCACTCCTATACACCAACAGACCAGAAAGGCAACCTCAGGAAGTTCTCCATGACTCATTAATAGCAATTTGCTTGTGCTAGTTTGGGGACTTTTCATCTACCCAGGCACCATGTGTGAGTTTTCAATTTTTACTGAAGACAAGCAAATGAATGAGCAGATCAGATTTAGTAAGTCCATAAAAGCCTTGAAATGTAGACTTGTACTGATCTGGATATAGGTCAGGATTTCATGTTCTCCCCTCCCACTCTCTGAAGGAAAAAGCAAAGCCTCTAGCCAATATTCCTCAAGAACATGACTACATTCATAAGCTGATATATAAATCATCAGTACTGAAAGCTAAAATTTAAAATTCCTAAAGAAGTCCTACTTCAAATTCTACAAGTACATAAAAGACCTTAAAATGATAAACACCCTCCCTTTTTATAATGGTAACAATCTATGAATTAATTTGCCTTGTTGAAAATAAGCCCTACCATTTTGTAATTTTAATGACTTAACAAGCACTTTAAGTGTCATTGACATAAATTTTATATAATCTTAACCTAAAAATTCAAAACGAGGAAAAGTAGCAAGTCAAATGGGGAAAAAAATTAATGCAATTTTGTAAATTAAATCAACCACTAAAAGCCAATTGCAATTTCATTTAATCATTTTCTCACTAGGATGATGGGGACAAAAACCTGCAGCCACATACAATAAATAAGGGCAAGTCAGAAGTAGCAAAACTCATACCCATAATAAATTCTGACTGTGTCTAGAAGGAACTGCACGCCATACTTCTTTCTGAAGAGTCTTCTACTGTCTTTGATGATTGTAGAAAGATATTGTATATGTCCTGTGACAGAAAGTTTTCTTTTAGAACCTAGATAAAGATTTGTATCTAGTGAAGAGTACTGTCTTCACACAGCTGCCCAAGGCCAAGAGCTCACCAATTCTGAAGGGGAAGTCACCGCTGTTCCAGATACTGAAGTCAAAAAGTAAGTGTTGATACATCTGCTGCAAAAGCTGCATGTTCTTTTCTACTGAGACTTGTTCTATCAACAACTGTACAGCCATCAGTACATTCACATCCATTAAGACGCGTGGCACCTTGCAACATAACAACAGGTGTTAATACTCAAATACTGAATGTCCTAATAAGATTTTGTTTAAAAAAAGTTTAAGTTTCTTTTCTCTTCTACAGCAATGTCTGCTTCCATTAAAGCAATACAATAAACAAAAGTTACTCTACTTTGAATAACCATACAACGCAGTATCTACTTCAAAAAAAGCAGCAGAAGAAAAAAAGACAGAACACTGTATTTCATTTTGCACATCAAGAACAACTTCTCATACCTTTTATTCTTTCAGAAACACACAAAAGAAAAGCACTTGCTAAGGAAGCCTTTGAAGACCTTCACATCCTCGCTACATTTCAAAGGAATCAGGAGCTCATCCAGAACATCCACTACTAAAGGACGTTTCTCAAGTTTGCTCACCTTCTGTAACAAGGCTCCAAGGGTGGCAACTCCATGGGAGTGAATGAGATTTTCTTGATTAACATGATGTCTCTGAATAAAGTGTTTTATCATCAAGATGAAAGTTGCAATTATGTTCTTCTCCAGACGTGCTTCTGCAAAACAGAACAACAGTAGCAGAAGTCTTATGATTTATCATTGGATCACTGCATAAAAGTAGAGGGGAAAAAGTAAAATCAGGTGTTTATACTCCTCATTATTTCCTGAAATTCTCAACTCCTTTTCTGTTTGTTCCTTAGCTGTGGACTGTCCTTAGATTTTCCTGTGCAGAATCATAGTTATTCCATGCCTCTCCAGAACAAACTCATCCCAGACCTGATTTCAGCTGCTTCATCCATGGCTGCAGGTTACAAACTTCTTTGTTACAGTCTTTTACATATGCTGAAGTTATTTTCCCTTTGTAGTTGCAAACTGACACTTTCTAGCCATGGTATGCAAAGAAATTAGAGACAGAGAGAAAAAGATCTATTTTTTTACTTCACTGTATCATATTTGAAACAACAACAACAAAAGGTATTTTCCCTTGCAAGGTCTGAGTTTCTCATGGTTTCCATTAAAGTTAATTCTTAATATTAGCCAAGTTTTAAAAAGATCTATTCTTAATACTTCCTTTCAATTTCTTTAAATTTTAATACTAAAATTGGGCTGTGTATGGAAGAGGTAGGAGCCTCAGCATTTTACTAAGAAAATAAAAGTCTAGTTAAAGGCTAAACAGTACTGCTCTGATGGTGCTGTGCCCATGTGTGTGTGTGACCCAGCACTCACGTTGTAGGAAAGCTTCTCCTACTGATATTACTAGGTTTTACATCACACATAATTTCTCAAAATAATCAGAAGAGGATTTAAAAAACTATATATCTTTCCAGTAAAATAATAGTAAATCTTGAAAAGAAAAACAATGCTATTAAATATAGCTATACTTGAAATATGGTATCATTTTTTTTAAAAATAGTGCTGAAGTTCTGGTATTCAGTACACCTGTCCAGACATCTCGGAACAGAAAAGGCCCTTGAGCTTTACAAAAGCACTTTGGAAAATCCAGCACATAATAAACACCTTTCTGTCATTCACAGAAAGACTCTTCAAATCAAGCTTAAAGATCATTTCAGTTCAACTGCACTTTCCCACCTGATGCCTTTGTGGATGACAACACCACCCAGTCTCCCTCTACAGGAGTTACGAGTTCTGGAGGTAGAGGGTCCCCTGCAGACTTCTCAGGCACTTGTCCACCAACAAAGCTGATCTGCTCCAGCAATGGAAACAACACATTTATTCCACCAATACAGTTGATCATATCCTAAGTCAAGAGAAGGAAGAGGGAAAATACCACCATAAATAAAATTTCCTAAACTACATCACAAAAATTTACTCCAAATACAGGAAACCTTATGTAGTCACAAATCATCAGAATGTTTCACAGGCCACTTCGAAACCAGTTTGAAACACTATTTCACAACAGAGTTGCCCAAGTTTTAACCATCACAGTTACACACAGACCTCCCTGTCAGTTCTTGTCCTCCTCAAGAAGATGCTAAACCCCATGCTGCTTGCTAAAGAATGTTTCCCTTAAAACTTGTACTCACAATGAGCTTTCCCATAAAACTAGAGATATAAACACTTCTCATCCCCTCTTCTTCCCATTACTGGGTGAAGGGAACAAATTGCAATATTTTCAAACTATTTGTATCAAAGAAAAATTAACTACCAACTGTCTGAATTTTCTTAACATTAGTCTCCACAAGTGATTGTGAAGATAAGCACAGTGCATATGTACACTTTAGCTTCAAGAGTACTTCCTTATTAATTAGTTTGCTAGTACAGTTGATTGTTCAAGATTCTTAAAAAAAAAAGGCAGCTCATATTTATTTGCTCATACATTATTCCTCAAGACAAAAAAATGCAGTAATCTACTGGCAAGTCACGAGTGTTAACCCAACTAATCTTAATCTAATTCAGAGTTTAAGATGACAAGAAAACCATGGCAGAATTCCCTTGAGATAAAATGTTTTCAATACACTACATGCACTCAACATGATTGTGAAGAATAGTCAGCTACCACAAAACATTTTCATATGCTATGCCACTGCTACAAGCAGTGGCCCCTGTAAACTGTCAATACATACTACTCCAGCTACAGCATTAGGCCATTAATTCTCACTATAAAACATGCTGTATCTGCTAAATAGAATTTGTATTATGTTAATAACTTCCAGCATTCCAAACGTTAAGTGAACACACACAACCCCTGTCATGTTTACATGAGGTTCTGCTTGTTCAGAATGCATTTACCTTGATGTCCCAGTTCACTACTTTGTTTCCAGTTAGTCTTCCATGTAAAAGATTTGCAGACAGGTCAAGACAAATTGGGCTTCTGCAGGCCTGTTAAACAAATGAAGCAGCTACGGTATCATTTAGGAAACAAGTTACAGATTCTTGAACATAAAAGATTTTGGAATGATGCCTAATGTGTTCAGGAAGTTAGTGCCACTGTGTTGGTAATACAGCATTTAAACAATGTGAAACCCACAGAACATCATATACATCATCTTAGACTTGACATTCACTGTTATGTACAAAATAATTCTTAACAAAAATCAAACATGAACAAAACCTACTAAGTGTGCACAAGATTACAGTTTAAGAAAGCTCTCAGTGCTCCTTATCATGCCATAACAACCACAGCTAAAGATGGCACATTCATCTGCTCTATGAAACAGCAGTACCAAAAAAAAAAGCATGACCATCTAGAACATTTTCTGAAAGTAATCAATGCTGTGAAATCAAAGAGAACTTATTCACCGTTTCATACCTTTGGCGTATAATGAAGCAGCACCTTACTGGGGAGATCTGCTACTTCAGCCTCTTGAGACTTCCATGGAGTTAAACAGTTTGGACCTACAAAAATTACATATATAATTATACATTTATAACATACACATTTAAAAAATGGATATTAATCTTGCCCTTTACAAATTTTATATTACTATACTTTGTTGAAACAATGAAGAAGACTGTCTGAACCACACCTATTGAGACATGCTTTGAAGTAGTCTCTAATGAATGACTCAAATCACTCTTTTCATGGGGACTGCTTAAAAAGAAATAGATTCTTCACGAAAAGCTAAGCCACACAAAGAAAAAGAGAGGGTTTTATATATTTAAAAAGCTCTAATGTTTGTCTTTTCCATTACCTATCTCATATTTGTCACTAATCTCTGTCATCAAGCCTGACTGCCCAGAAAATGAGCAACCTTTTTAGCAATACAAAATATTTCCTTTAAATAACAGAAAAGCTTTAATGCTAATCTCTAACCACCTCATGTCAACATGGAATTTAATACCTTAACACTGTGAATATGTGTACAACATAGTTTTAAGAATATTTTTTTAAATGGCCATTTAATTATTGATTCTTACGGAAAGATCCTCAAGCATAAATCACTTTAAAGTGGCCTATCAAAGCAAGGGCAATACTTTGGCAGGTCTGTACATATGGTAAATGGTAAATAGATGAGCTTATGCATATATAACATTTTGAAATCAAACTTCATACAATACTTATCATTAAGTTTTATTTGTTGTAAGGTCTGTCACTTAGGTCAGCTCTGTAGCCCTTCTGGACTGCAAGTTCTTCATTATGAGTCTGTGTAGAGCAAAGCTCAGTGGGCTCTTGTTCATAACTCATTCTTTTTATTCCACTAAAGCCAGTACAATCACCACTTACCTGCTAAATATAATGCTTTCACCTGAGAAGGTTGCAGTGCTTCATGAAAGATGATAACTGACCCAAGTTGGCCCTCCAAAGATGTTGGACACCCCCATTCACTGTCCTGAGTGCCTGCTGAGATCATCTTGGTGATGAGCTCTGGTTTTCCAAGCATCCCACCCCAATTTCCTGTAGTGAGAATGCCCCCAAGCGATGTCCGATGGGGCATAACAGGGGAGGAGAAAGGCGGATCTGGTATCTGAGATGGAGGAGGAGTTGTTGTTCTTTGACCAGCTGAACCAATGCAGCAAGAAGTAAAAGACTGGAGAATCACACATTGAAGAAAGAAAATTAAACACATACTGTAAATCTAAACTTTAAATCTGGAGACCATATCTAGCAAACCTGAACTAAACAAATTAAACCAAGAGCAAGAAGTTCTGGTGAGCCCTGAAAAACAAGCAAGCCATCACAGCAGGCCAAAAAAAAAAAAAGAGCATCTACTTTTAACAACAGCAGAGAATGCCCTCTCCAAGTGACAGCAATTTGATTTCCTCAACTGGCATGTGACCTCTAGCAGAAGCACAGCCAGGAAGGACAGTGCTTCAGATACCCTGGTAAATACTCCTCTTCTGGATTATATTCCAAAATACTAGCCCAGCATATCTGCTACTGTTCATTTCCCCTATCAGTTATTCCACTCAAACAGATGCTCTCATGGTAAGCTTACTTGCCCTACTTCTAGTTACCTGATGACTACAGTGCTTGTTCTACAGATGGGCCAAAATCCAGAGTTTTATTGTGCAATGAAAACAACATTGACTCTCATTTTTAAATTTTATACTCATCCAATTTAACTGTTTACTCAACATACTTAACAAGTATCAAATTAGAACTTACAAAAGAGGGAAGAACTTTCAGTGTTGTAGCCCAGTTTAAAATAAATTTGTTCCACAAAAAGAATGAGCAATGCATACAAAGGAAACTAAACATGATATAGACTCATTCTGATGGCAAGTGTATTTTTTTTTTTGCTAAATGCATGCACCTTCAAAATGGTTAGACTGCATATAAACTGCCTATTCAGTCACCAAAGCAGGTATAAAACCATTATATTAATGAAACATTCCAAACAATGGAAGTAAAAAAAGGTACCACAGAAACAAAGAGGGAATATTCCCCATTGAGTACTGTTGCATCAACTCTACTGGCAGAGCTGTGGTTTATTATGACTTAATCAACGTCAATATGCTCAGGCAATTATTTTGATGCAAACCCCGCAACTGACTCAAGGTGATCTAGTTGGGTTTTTTGTTTGTCAACTTAGACAACAAAACAAGCATTACTTTATGGTTAGTTACACTCCAAATGATACTCTGGATAACGTCCAAAGTTGAAAAGAAGCTTATTAGCAATAGGCTAAGCTATCAAACTCTTGCACAATTTCCAAATTAAAAATGGCAGCTATATGCTCATTGTTCTGTGACAGCTCATCCCAACAGGGATGACTCAGAAGTGAACTTACCTCATTCATAGCAGGGAATCGAAGTGGGGCAGAGACCTTCTGCTGTCCATTGACGTAGATATACACAAGGCTCTGACCAAAGGGCCTCTTTCCAGGCACGTGAACAATAGTTATGTTGTGCTGGGTAAGCAATATAAAGTAATGAAGTCATTATTAAAAACAGTGAAATGACTACATGGCATTATTTAACTTCATCTCTATTAAGTTGGTGAGGCAACCACTTAAGAAAATAAATCCAAAGCTCAGCTGGAAGGTAAGACCACCTATCAGCTTCTTCTATTTTAAAACAGTAAACATGTTTAGATGTAAACAGGTCTTTGAAGGGCAGGAGAGACAGCTCTTCCATAACAATGCTGATCAATCCTTAGGTATAGGAATAGAAATGGATAACACAGAAAAACAGCAGAACAGTTTGTTTATTCACACAGCACTGCAGCCACCTGTGCTTGTTATAATTTAATATTAAAAAATCCTCTAATGCTGTAACCAGCTTAATAATAAAAAATGTCTAATAACAGGCATAAGTTAGCTCAATTAACAACTAAGCTACATGAAAATTGCTTGTCTTATTTGAGATGAACTCTGTTCTTATGCAATGAATTATTGAAATATTATAAAATAGACTATTTGTAAAACAATCAAAACATAGAACTTGGACTTCTGAGCTAACAGTACTATTCTAAACACAGTGTTTGTCAGCATCAAGTCTTACCCAGAGAGAGTCAAAAAAACAATGGTCAGGCAGCATCACTGTTGCATATTCCCTCTTTGTGCAAACTGCAACCACCAATACCCCAGAGCACGTAATAAACGCTTCAAATCCCATACCACTTCCTGTAAAAAAGCTGCAGAAAGAACAAAACACACAATTAAGGACTTGATCCAGCAAAACTTCCACTTAACAGTACATTCACTAAGGAGAGAACCAACTGAAATTATTTGTTGCTGGTCCAATATTTACTAGGTGACTGGCTGTTACTTTTGTTACCAAAAAAAAAACCAACAAACCAAAACCAACCCAAGAACACATTTTGTTTGCTGCTAAATGTTAGTATCCAGAAAGTTCAATTATATCAAGAAACACTAATGTCAATATCCACTATTTAAGTGCTATGAAGATGTCCTTTTCATTCTGCTTTTATACAAAAACCAGAGTTCATTGGGGTGGGGTTTTTGAGGAGTTGGTTTTTGGTTTTTAATGTTGTTTTGTTTAAGTGACGAACCTTAATACAATTTGGATTTATGGATATTGAAACTGCAGACAATAAAACATTATAAAAGAGAAACGACACATTTTATTTCTGTATCATAGCCTGGCTCTGGTGACAGATGAAACCGCTCTCTTTCACAGACTCAGCATTATGTACTGCACCCTATGAAGACACGCAGAAGCACCACATGTCACAGGGTACCATATGCCACAGGGAACAGATGACCCAGATCTGAGCGGCTGAGGCAGTTACAGTGACTGTACCTGTAGAGCTGCTTCCTCTTGCCACTTTTGCTGGTCGTGCTCGGGTCCACCCGGTCCTGGTCAAGGCAGAGCCACGCGTTGAAAGAAAAGGCAGAGCCCGGCCACCTGTGGATTGCTGGCACAGCGATGCCAGCCATGCTGTGGTGCAGGTTGAAGTACTGCAGGGCGCTGGCCATGCCCTGCTTACGCGCCATTGCCAGCACGGCACGCATCACTGGGACCACGTACGGGTGAGCTCCCTTGGGCTCCTCAGTCCTCAGGAGCCGTATGAGCTGCAGCAACTCTTCTGAGCCCATTGACTGGCTCCCCAGAGAGCCCAGAAGGGCAATCAGGTTCTCCGCACAAGTGCAGTGGAGGGCGGAGTGGGAGTTCAGGGTCTCAATGATACGGATGACCATGTTCGCATTGACACATGTGGCACGACTCTGCCTGTTAATACAGCAGATTCGCCTCAACCAATTTGAGATGAAAATCTGCAGCTCATGTGATTCTAGTTCTGGAAGCCACTGGATAAGCAGCAATAAGGGCTGGACATTACTAATGCCTAGTATCCCAACAGCCATGTGGTCACCTTCAACAGCCTGAAAAACAGCAGAGAACTCAGGCACAAAATCACATTAAAATACAGCTAGAAGTACTGTTCAAAGATGTAAGCATTTCTGCATTCAAAGCAAGGACATCTCACCATATTCATGAGTTCTTCCAGCAATTCTCGTGAGGGTTGGCCCAGTGATTTTAGTACCTCATATATGTGTGCATAACCAATCCTCTCCTTGAAGACCTCCTGAGGATAAAAATCCCAGTCTCACTAACAAATAAAACGGACAAAAATTGCTCATCTACTGCAGTAGGTTCTAATTAACAAAATATTAGACACATAATAATCAAAATGTAATAAAAAATGTTTTACAGTTTAGAAATCTCTTTTTGATAACATGTCCATTGTATTGTCTCTAGAACAATGAGATGAGAAGGATCTCACTGCAGTACACAGATAAACAAATAAAAGCTCAAAGTAATATTTTAATAAGTACCTCTACAAGAATATAAGTGCTTTGGTGCAACCCAAATGTTAGTACTATCACAAAGAACTAAAAGTTTCATTTTTTAGTGTAAACTATAGCATGAAATGAATGTTTACATTGAGAATTAGAAGTATTCAAATATTAATGTTTCAGTGAAAGATTTTTCTAGACGAGTTGATTAAAACCCACCCCCTAAACACTTTAAATTTTAGAAAAGTATTCCAAGGAAGTTTTTCTGAAAACTAATTGATTTTACATGAACAAAAAAAATAAAATAATCAACCAGTGAAGTTCAGGCTGTAGCATTCATTTATGGTTTCATTAATCAACAGCCAACACATCATAAGGAACAGATACTCTTCTCCAGGCTGTATTCTGCACTGGAATTAATTTTTTTTTAAAGAATAGATCTGTCAGCACAAGTGAGGTGATTGCTTAGATAACTATGGAAAGAAAAAACTAAAAATAGGTACGTTGTAGCAGAAGTACAGCTGAAAACTCTACTGACCCTTTATGAATCCCAGCCAGTCCCCATCTCCAATATATAACCCCTCTCAGGCTTTCCAGAGTCAGGAGAAATAACGACCCTGAGTAATGCTGTGGAGGAGCATAATTGACCCTGTTGTTTCTCCCTCAGGCTGTATTATGAGTAGCAAGGAAATTAGATGATTCCTACTCTTCATTTAGCCTCTACTGTGCAGCCACATCCCTTTCTCTGTGCCAAAACCAGGGAATCATTCAGTCAAGGGCTCGATCTAATGAACTCAGCAATCCAGGAACAAATACACTATTTCACAATGGGCTTAGCTTCCAGTCAGAATCACAAACTAATCACAATCCATCCATTTCTCAAACCACAAAAATAAATACCAAGGAAGGGCAGGGGAATGACAAGACCACCATTTGGACAACAATACTGTTCTGGGTTAGTTTAAAGCCATGATAAAACACAAACTCCTGCCTGAAAATTCCTGCAAATACTCACTAAGTCTACCCTACATAGTCATCGGACAAGGAACAATGTGATTTCTTCACAAAGGTTCCAACTGCTATTATACTCAGATCTGCCAGTTTTGATAAAGATGTCCAGTCATTAGACACATATGAAGGGATAAGGAATGTTAATCAGCTATCTGCCACGAGTGTGTGAGCACAATCTGCTGATCTCCATTACCAGGATTCATCAACATATTGTGATAAAAACACTAACTGGAAAAAAAGATGAAGAAGCCACTGCAAACAGACCTCTGCACATATACTGTTACCTTTGCAGCTGGAGACTTGTGCATTACTGCTGTGAGGGCTTGAATGGTTGATACTGCCAAGGAGTCCAGGTGTCCCTGAAATACCTGAAAGCAGCAGGTACAGAAGTCATAAACAAATGTCCAAAGACAGTTCAGCTCCAAAACCTCTACTATGCCTCCTGTCAGGAGGGAAACCAAGAGTTTGGCAACATGCTTCAAAAATCACCTCCCACCAGTCAAGATTTCATAACCCCACAGTCTACAAGGAATTACATCACAGTAGACAACCAGCCACAGACTTCAAGAGGAGAGAAGCATTCGCAACACACACTGCACTTCAAATATTCTCATGGACAAACAAGTTTTCCTCATGCGTCTAATGGACAACCTCAAGAGGGAGGGAGGAAAACAATCAGGAAATCTCTTGCAATATGTGTGTGTGCTGCTGGACAATCAGGCACTTGCAGTTCACATCAAGAGTCTTCCTTTCCATCCAAGGCCCTACATGGCAATGCAGCACACACACAAATTGTAAGAGACAAGTCACATAAGCAGTTAGGTGGCTGCCTCACCCTTAGTCTCATTGCACTGATCAAAAGCTCTCTCTCCAACTTAAGTAACCTTTTGAGGTTCTTTTCCATAATTCTTGTTTATATTGATATTTCTGTGGTGGTTTTAAAAACAAAAAGCTTGGAGCACTATTTTGCATCCATCAGTAAACCTAATTAGAAACATTGTGCATACAAACATACTGTTTCATAACCTGTGAAATATTATGTGCATTTCAGATATATTTTGTAAATGAAATGTCAAGAATTAGAAGCCTGTGTTAGATGTCAAGAAACATTTAGATGCAGTTAGAGCATTGTGCTGTGTCCAAAAAAGCCAAAGGTATTAGTTAAAACCCACAACTTGTAGATTTCCATCCCCTGTATTTAGCATTTCTTTACATTCTTAATCAGAACAAATAATTCTACTGTAAAATTAATACAACAACTTGCATTTGAACCTTTCCATAATATTTGGGAAAAGCAAAGCAACAGGCTATTCCTACCTCCCTGATTCAGCCTGTCCATTGTTTTGTGAACATCTGTTCTTGTTGACAAGCAAAGAATCAGAACACCAAACACAACCACTGAGATTCACAAACAAGGCCCCAGAATCCAAAACACCACAGTGCTGAGACAGAGAAGCAAAAAAGAGGAAAACGAGGGGAAAAAAAATCACCACCAGATTTGATAGAATTTATTTGGATTCCATTTATGTACTTCACCTTTTCCTTAAAAGAAGCATAACTGAGGTTCAGTCTACTGCAAATATCTGCAGTTTGAAGCAGATGAATAAAACTTGGGTTGAATTCAATCTGTTATTCAGAAAAATAATTTTGCAGAGACAGGAAATACTGATGCATGCAGCAACAAAAGCTCATCTTGCTGCAGAAGCCTTAAAGAGGATGGTTAAGGTGAAGCACAGGAATCAATTTTCCTGTGATTGTGTCTTGACTTCAATTGAAGCAAAATATAGTTTAGGCAGGTACCTGATCCTCATTCATTTCTGTCAGTAATTTGTTGGTAAGGTCTTTCCCACTCTTGTCTGCCACTTTATTGTTAGCATTTAAAAACAGCTGTTAGGAATAGAGACAAGAATAATGGAAATAATTGCATTAAACAGTTACCAGCAGCCAAACCTGTGAAGGCTGCCTTGGATTTGTATTTCACATACCAAAAAAAAAGAAAAAAAAAAAAAGGAAAAAAATAAAGCATTCTCACACTGGTGAGACACAATCCTCCATAATATTAGTCTTCTGTTAATTCTCACAATACTAAAAATTACATTCTGTTTTTGCTAAAGAGTAATTACTTTACTCCCCAAAAAATAAATGAAAATATATAATTGCTGAGACAAGGAAAGAGATCTGTCTGGAATTTATACTGGTCTTTGGCTTAGCATCTGTAATTTCATTTACAACATGCAACCTGACAGGAGGTTCTCAAAAATTTACTTGTAAGAAATAAAGACAAGAGTGGGGCATTAGCAAAGAAATGGATACAGACATTTTACCATTTTTCACTTATGTTTCATCCCAAATGAAGGCTGATGATAGCTAGACAGAATATTTTGATCTACAAACAGTACAGTAGCAGAATTTGTGGGGCACACAGTCTTTAGGCCAGAAGGAAGGGCAAATTATCTGACATCATCCTAAGAATCAGACAGCTTGTAAAGAGCTTTAAATCAAATATATACCAATACTACACCTTCAGCTAAGGAACTGCTCTGTTTTTAGTAGCCAGTGTCCCAGTCAGTTCCCAAATTAGTAAATTTAAAGCTCACCCAAAATTCATAATTGATTGCAGCCAACTTATGTGCAA
Source organism: Sakesphorus luctuosus (assembly GCA_013396695.1). Classification (NCBI taxonomy): domain Eukaryota; kingdom Metazoa; phylum Chordata; class Aves; order Passeriformes; family Thamnophilidae; genus Sakesphorus; species Sakesphorus luctuosus. The sequence continues at coordinate 34,875 of VWZD01007190.1, read as the reverse complement.
AGTTTAGCCACAACTTAATCAAGACTAAAATTTACCTCCTCCTGTTTCAAGATTCTATTGAGGTGTTAAAAAAATCCCTGATCAAAACATTTTAAAAGTCCCTTAAAAAAGGGGGAAGCAACACTTTCCTTTAGTGGGTACAAACTAGGCATTTGTCTTTTCCCTCCCATCCCCACATGTTTTGTGCCATTATCTGTTGGGTAGTGCCTCTGAAGAGTAACAACCTGAGAAATCAACTTCCATTAATTAGGGCAAAACAAGGGACAACACTCAAGTATTGTTTTGACTTCCATAGGTGTGAAAGCACGTGGTTAGAAACACGAGTCACTTTGAAAGGTACATCACAGTTAAGAGCACTAACTATGCAGAATAACTATAATACACCTCAGAGGACTCACACTAACAAGAGCAACATCAAACAGAAGCAAATGAAAACATATAAAAAATGCATCAGATTTTTCTTATGAACTACTTAATTTCTCATAATACATGGCGTATAGATAAAATAAAAATAGATTTTTATTACAATGTCTATATGGTTTTAATTCTTCCACTTAAAAGTTCTTCAAAATTAATTTTTTTAAACCAGGCATACTGCTAGAGGTCATTGGGCTTTGCTCTAAATCTGACCTCTAAGAGAGTTTAACAAGTAAGAAAAGATTCAGCACTGACAAACCAGCCTGTTAAATCACTCTCAGACAAGAGAATAAGCACCTCCTGATACCCCTAAATTACAGTCCCTCTTTTTAGATATCACAGGCAAAAAGCAACACTCAGATCACCAACAGCTAACCAAGCAGTTTTAAAATCTTTTGAGCATATCTCTAACCTGAGAGGATAGTTAAGGGAAGACAGTTTGCCCAAAAGCCTTAAAACCAGCAAATTAAAAAAAACAAGGAATTTAAATTTTAGAAGATTGTTACAGCAAATGACAAGGAAGTATGACTAGAAATACGGTCATGAACACCCCAAGTTCTCTGGGATATCTATAGCAGAAATAGTGGTATGGATTTTCTGGACTCCTCCTTGCCACGCAATTTTCTTGCACTTCCAATTTGCTGAAAATCCAAAGCTCCCCGAGTTTCAGATGTGAGTGGACTCCCACGCTGCCTACAGAGACACAGAACGTGCTTTTCACACGTACCTTGCTTAGGAACTCAGTAGCAATTTTCACAAATTAAAAAAAAAATAGAAATAGGGTCTCCATCCCTAGCTAACAAGGAGAAATCCTAATTCCATAGGTAAATTAATCTCTGCTACTTGGCTTTGAAAAAGAATGAGGATAAGGTATATTTGGAAATAAAAATATACTGTGATACCTGCCCTACCTCAGTCCTCTTCCCACTTCTCATCCTTGGGGCTATGTTGACTGTGAAAGGTTAAAAAAGAGCACTATGTAGCAAACTGATAGCACTGATACCCAACACTCCAGTGATATGTGAGATGGTATCACAGGAAAAAACACACTTAAAAGAGAGTATCTTCTGCCATACCTACAGGCAGAATAAAAACAGCAAGCTGCAAAAATAGAGCAGCAGTTCCTCCTTTCTTAAATTCCACCACTTGTTTATGAGAGCAGGAACACAGCTAGACTTTCCACAAATGGATAAACAATGCACTGTTGATGTTTTTAGAAGAAGCTAAAAAAGAAGTTTCTTGAAGTTTCTTACAGGGTACAAGGTTAGTACAAAAATAGGCAGAGATTCCCAAACAGAGGAGGAGCATGGAAAGGTCAAACAACGTATTATTTTCAGGAGGAGATAATAAAACTACAAACACTATTTAAAACACTGCAAGTCAGTTGGCATTCTGCCACTGAACATAATTACAATTAAGACATAATCCAAACACATTTACTTTAACATATCACTGCACTGAAATATGTTCTACTCCAAAACCTAAATGGATTAAGAAACAAATTGCATACAACAATGCAATTATAACAAATTGCATTAAATTATTCAGCATCAGAAGAGCTCAAAACAGCTATGTCACCAACATGCCACAAAAAGAGAAACAAAATATTCCAGAGAGTTACATCATATCTGTGTTCTTTTATATGGGGAAAAATGAAATGTACAAAGCAAAAAGGGGAAGATATTAGTTTGCCAATTATGACCATCTGGTTTTGAGACAAAAACACTAAATCCTATGTAGAAAAAGAACAATCAAAGAACATTTTCAACAGCTTGAGCTCATGTTTTATGTCAGCAACACACAGGACTCAAATATTTTGAAACACTTACAGTGGCACATCAGCAAGACTTTTTTTAAAATGGAAAAATATGCCTCTGAAATTAGAATTCGGATCTCCATCTGGCAGCAGTTGTGACTTCCTACCAATCCAGTGACAAAAACAAATGATAATAAAACCCCACAACATAAAACAAAGCAAAAAGGCAGCAGGGATTGATTCCAGTAACTTTGTAACAGGTTTTAGAGACTGAAAGGGGTCCATAAAGGTATTTTGCTCAGGACTCAAAATAAGCATTCATTGCTTTAACCATAACACAGACAAGAGACACCTCTATTTCATTAGTAATAAAAAATAGATTTTAGACAACTTGAATCTTTGATATCTTTCATGACATTAGGGGCTCTAACCAATCTAAAGTTCCACATTCACTTTGTGGACACTTTAAAATTGCTTCTAATTCAGAAGGAAGATGAAAAGATAATTAATATACTTGTAATATTACAGGCTTTGTTAAACATACACTGATAAGGGAAAACTTACTTTGCAGTTCTGCAACAGTCGAATGAGATGCTCAAAGCAGTTACTGTTAAGGAAAATTGCCTGCAGAACAGGCCTGTCTGTGCAGTCTAACATGGCTGTGATGGTATCTATAAAATTAAAACAGAACTGGCATCAGAGACAAAACACTTGCCAAATCCATCAAGCATTTTTTTCTGCACATTACATAATAAACATGGAGAAAGAATTATACAACAGCCTGTATGCTCTGCATTTTTTCATCAAGAATGACATGTGTTTTAAGTACAGATCACTTGGCCCAAAGCTAAACATTCTGATGCTGTAAAAATTATCCCATAATCTACTATATCTCGAGAAAAATTCAGCTAATGAATATCTTTGATTGCTTTGGGCCTCTGTTTGAAGTCATTGCCAATTTTGAGTACATAAGCAGCATCACTTTTTTTTAAAGCACTTGAAGACTTGGTTCCTCCATAAGCAATTACTCTGCATTTTACAGTAGCCTTAGAGCATTCCCCATGGCCCCAGCACTATTCCTCAGTTTCGCAGAAGTATTGGAAAAGCAATATCTTTATTTCCCATTCTGAACATCCAAGTGGAAAAAACAACCCCCTGAATTCCTATCAAAAAACTTAAATCCAACCATTTCAGACTATTACTTTTGGCCAACGTTAAGAATTTGCCATTTGAAAAGCGAACCATCACGAAACAGCAACCATGTGGGTATTTTATTACTGAGCAGTCCTATTCTGCAATTACTGAGGTGCTGAGCAGCGTCAGCTGTTGCTTAGTAACATTTTCCTCTTTTCATGGAGACTGGCAGTCTGTGAACCTTGACACTCCGGTTAAATGGTAGCAATATGGTATCATTTCTTCTGGGCGTTTTTTGGGGGTGTGGGGTTTTTTTGATTTGCTGGTGGGTTTATGTTATTTTGTTTGCTTTGGTTTCATTTTTGGTAATAAATGATTAAACTAGAATATATTTAAAGTAACATCAAAGAAGAAATGTTAGAAATTTCTCAATTGCTCACCCAAGTGAACATTTCTTGGTAGAACATTCAGTTCTATTGCTATAATGGTTCAATCATTATTTGCTTCAAAGTTCCTGTCAAGAAATAGTGAAAGGAACAGGACACTCGGGTACTCACTCAGCATTTGGATCTGTAGTGCTATAAATCTGCTCTCCCACTGCCTGCATCGCCTTGCATTAGGTAAAGCTGAATGGTCTGAATTCAGTAACTTGAAATAGTTCTCCAATATTGTACTTGTCTCTACTTGACGCTGGTCAGAACTGCTGGTTAGAAGGATATGGACAACTTCTGTCAGGCACTTCAGAGTCAGCTCTGCCTTCCTGCTCACTTCCTCAGGGTTTCTGTCATCCCAGCTGTCACAGTCTGCTAAAACACGCATCAAGACTTCCATGGTGGCAGGAGATACTGCTTGAAGAGCATTCCTCTGAAACCCATCAGCAAAACAATTAAGGGAGAAATAATAATAAATGAATGAAAAAAACAAACCAAACCAAATTCCTCAAACCAGCGGTGTCTACTCGAGTTATCTGAATCATGCAACATTCATTATTATGTCTATTAATGCCCTGTAGTTGTTAAATAAATATGAAACATTCTGCTTGGATTATGTTGATGGTTACACATGAAATGCATCCCATTTTGTTCACTTAAACAGGCTTTCTTTCTCAAAGAGAATTGCTTATATGGAAAAGGAAATACGATTTAAACATATTACAAAATTCCTGTAAGACAGTCTAAATAAGCTGCTAATTCTAGATAAACCTTCATGTGAATTTTTATTTTAGATCATGAAATTTATGATACTTTAGAATTTATGATAAGAGCATAATCACTAGCCAACATTTGTCTGGGCCCTGAGTGCACTTTGTTCACCTTTCTTCCTGGATGCCTCACTGTATAGGCTCAGCACCATCTTAAATCTAGGACAGCAGCCCAGGCTTATAGAGAGTTTTGAGAAGCCCTGTCAGAGACTCTTTGCTGCCTCTAAGGAGCTGTATTCAAGCTGTGGCTCTCAGCCTCCCACATGCCCAAGCTACACTAGAGCCATGTCCATGCCTGCTGACCCTGACAAAACAACTGACTGCCCAGCCTGACCCCAGACTGGCCTCATGACTATGGATGGGGTTAGCAACCACCAGCCTCTTGACTGACTCCAGTTACCATCATGAGACCAAATCCTAACTCTGATGTGCTGACCAGACCTTGCTCAGGCATAGTGAGGCTGCCAGTCAGGTGAACTGCCTCTGCCTGCCTGGCCTTACTGCTCAGCCTCATCTTGCCTTTCCCTGATGGAGGAGTGCCTGGCTCTGCAGCTCCGTGCTATCGTTTAAAAACACTCACTCTTCGGGTTCATCAGAAGTAACAGATGTTTGTGACCAGACTAAGTAGGATATTACAAAAGTCAGTTGAGAAAGTGGATGTTGGCTTTCATGATGATGAATACCTTCTTTTCTTCATATTCTTTCAAAGATTTTAAACAGCTTCCAAGTCATAAAGGCCCCGTGCCTCTCACTGAAACATTTACTTTCAACACTGGAGAAAAGCTAGATCAACTGCTCATGTTGATACAAAACGTTCATCTTTGCGGGTGGAAATTCCTAACCTTGTTACCTACTTTAAAATACTACAGTAAGCTCATATGAAAATATGGTTACTGTAAAAAGCAAGCTGCTACTGTTATTTGAAAGCAGGACCCAACTTTTAGCATTTAGTTATTATTGCACAGAATGATCCCAAAATTCATAAGATAGAAACAAATCAGTCAATAACAAATTCTTCTCATTTATAGGTTATGAGGTATTTAAAAGCCTTAAACAAGGAATAGACATTTGGAGACTTAAGTAGTTGAAAAGAGTTTAGAACATCCTTACCTGACCACCAGCCACAATAGCTCCAAAGAGATGCAGCAGGCAACATTTTAGGCTTTCCTTGAGATGTTCACTTTCTTGAAAGCATTCTGATTGAAGTAAAATGGAAAAGAATTTCTTATTCTGGTCATATAAATTATACCAAAATTGTCCTCTCAAAAAAACTCACCGACAGAAGAAATAATTAAAAAAAACTCCTATATTCCCTGTCATACACAAATTAAAAAACAAAACAAAACAAAAAAACCAAACAAAAAACAAACAAACAAACAAAAAAAACAAACAGAAACCCCCAACAAACCAAGTATATAATCTCCACTTCCTTTTACTGAAGTCAGATTAAACCACATCAAATCCAGCATTATCAAAGTAACATACCATGACCACATTTATTAGGAATGCACAGGGCCAGACCTTCAGCTTGCATCAAACTTTCCATGCAGGCTGACATAACTATAGACACACAACTGTTGATCTTGATTCATAATATAAAACGAGTCCATTTTGTCCATACTACTGAGAAATAGAAAGATGTGCTAACACACAACCAGTTATCAAACGTGATAAAGGTTAAAGTAATTTTGGGCATGGAAAGTCTGATCGCACATACAGTGCAGGCAGCTCAAAAAAAGGGCCCCTGAGCTTGCTCCCTGTAACGTTTCTAGCAGTAATCTCCTTAAGAGTCATCCTGCATCTCTTCTCATGCCACATCTGATATAAATTAGTTACAAACAGGCTCGGGAACTCTTCTTAGCAATATATATAACCTGGATTAATTACTAATTGTTGTAAAAGTGATAACACTAAACTCAAAGTAGCTGCAACAAACTACAATGGATTATTTTCCAGAATTAACCGCTGTAAACCTTCCAATATCTTTACAAGATAAAACCGATAATTACTTGGCCTTGTAAAAACTGAGATTTTAAACAAACATTAGAAACTGAAAATGCAAGATTTTTTTATTCATGAAAACAATAATACAACCCTTAAGACAAGTACCAGTTATTGGTAAGTAAGATTTCTGACTATATACTGAAACACAAGCCTGTTCTAAAGAAAATTGCAGAGCTATTTTTAAAATGTGTTCTTCAAACTAAACCAAGCTTACTGATCACACTGTTAGTGTGCTAGTACCTCCACTCCCTTAAGTGGCAGCCTCTGAATCCTTTGGACAATTGCAGACAAATTTAAAAGAGCAGCACCTCACAGATTCTGAATAAATCATTAGGTTGGGAAGGCTAAAACCCCTCAAATGAGTTCTGTCATGGCAGAATGTCTAAAGCAAATGCTCAGCAAATTCTGTCTTTTCTGTCAGCTGGCCAACAAGCAGATGAGCATTTGCCTGATAATTAGCACAGTTTTAGCTCAGTCACATTAAAAATATTTAAGAGATTTAGGAGGAACCACAGTGCACTGCACTGAATGGAGAGCAGACAACCCGCAGGTGACATCCTCAGTAGCAGCCCTTAGCCTACATTTCCAGTGCTCTGGCACAAAGACAATGGCATTCTACTGGCATCAGCAATTTGGTCTTTTTGGCAACTATCCTATTTTATGTACACAGCGATGGAATCTCAAGGAACAGGAGCTGTGACTCAAACCTAGAAAAATCAAATTCATAAATGCTACCACCACAGGAATAGAACATTCCTTTTCTATTTTCAATTAAAAATGAATAGCTGCAAAAAAAAGGGCTGATTTCACTCCACTCTCCATCTCTCCACTTTATTCCTGCTGCTTGAATTCTGTTGGCACTAACACTGTGGTATGCTAAACCAGCAAATTAGCTGGGCATCCCACCTTCCTGAGATTTAAGTACAGAACATGGATATTTAAGTCCTTTTCCACACAGTCTGTAATTGTAAGAACACATGAATTCCAAAGTAGCCGTCATGATATTTAATTACTTAACCAGAGAGAAAACAGAAGAATTTCCCAAACTGCGGCCCATGGAGCATTTGCCAGTTGAATGGCAGAGTTTCTTTCTTTCTAGCTATTAAATCACATTAAAGAGACAAAAACACAGGAACACTTTCCTAAGATTACTTTTCCATGAGGGTTATCAGCACAGCTGCTACAGGGATCTTATATGCACTCACTCTATTTTCACTAATAAATGGAAAAGCTGGCAATCCACAGAGCCAACCCTATTAAGCCATGTTAGGTACTGCAAGTATGGAAAGGAAACAAAAAGGCTTTCAAAGATGAAAGGGAATGGCAAGACAGTGATGCTCAGAGCACAAAACAAGCAACCAAAGCAACCCATTCCATTCAGATTCAGAAAGCAAGTGAGGGGCATTCTTAGGAGAAAGGTACTTAGAATTGCTAAATTCACTCCTCTATACATGACTATTTTTAAACAGGCTGTTAGTAATACTTACGGTAAAAGAAAGGGACAAACTCAACAGTGAGAGAAGCTGGTTTATACTTCTGTCTGCTCCTTTCAACTGTACTAAGGAAATGTCTGCAATTACATTAAAAAACATACACCAAAGACATTAGATATGATACCTTTATTACTTACTTATTAATTTATGACTTAAAGTATTAAACTATAATATGATACAGTAGAAAACACTGCCAAAAATCAGGAGTTGTGTTTTGCCTACAGGATGAAAAAGAATAGTGAAGTAGTATTTCATCCTGAAAACATGAGTCACAGCTAATCCTGTATTCACTATTCTGCATCTAGAAATACCTTAACATTTTACAAAATGATTTAGTTTTTTTTAAAAAACTAAAAAGCTGGCAATCTCTTATTCACTCTGTGCTTGCTGTAACAAAGCCACCAGCTAGACTGCAAAATGCCTTAACCATGCAATTCAAAATGGGCACAAAATGTTACTATGGGTTCATTGGGTGGGAGGGAAGACACCATCAAATTAAAGGAATATAATTCTACTGATACATTGATAAACTTATCTTCAAAGATGCAACATATCTATACTGTGATCTTCAATAACTTCTTTTGCCCTAATTCAACCAGGTCTGCATGTCACGTTCCTCTTGGCTTCCTCGTTCCACCAGTGCAGAAAAATGGGCCAGTTTTTGAAAGGAGAAAGCAATGGAAAGGTGTCTGTGGTGGTCAGTTACAACCAAATACCTCTTAGTATATCCTCAAATTTAATTTCCTTTTCACTTCTAGACTGCCAGTGAATATGCTATAACTTTACAAAGTTATTTAAATCGTATCCAATTTCAGAAAGCATAACACTTTTCTGTGGTGTGATTCTCTTGTTTCATAGTTAAAAGTTATCCCAAACCACAGTATTTACAGTCCTCCCCTGGTCTGTGCATACCCTGCAATTCGCTGCCTCCAGTTTCGATATGGATCGTAGAGACTTTCACAAAAAGCCAATGCATGTCTCACAAATTCTTCTATGGGGGTCTGATCTTCCACTTCCTTTTCTTTTGTTTTGCTTTTTAACTGAAAAAAAAGAAAGCTGTGGTCAGAAAATTTCTAGACATTGAAAATTAATCTTAGTCTCCTCCAGAACAGTTCTGAGCCCACAAATTGTTCTCCACATAACACCGTTATTGAAAAAGCAGATCACATAAGCAGGAACAGGAAATATCAGATGGCAAAAATAAGAGATGAGAATTGTTAACCACATACCTGTTGAATGTATAACGTAGTCATGGTGATAACATGGTTAATGTATGAGCACATTCCGATCTCCTCCACATTAGCCAAATTCCTATGAAGACAACATAAAAACCACAGAATTGTACACAGTGTACAATCTGAAACTAGTTCAAACAATCTTTGTTTTAGCATTCTGTCCATAATCATTCAAAAGTATATCAGCATTTAAAAAATGCTCTCCAAAAGGCTGCATATACTTAAGTGTTTATTTCTGTCACAGTAACAGAGGTCACAAGTTTTCATCTAACAGGAAGAAAGGCTCAAGTCACACTGCTGTAGGCCAATGCTATCTGGAATTTGGGGTTTCAGAGGTTAAGCAGATTCCCAGGACACTCTAAAGAGAAAGCTCAGAAAACGCATGTGATAACAACAATACCTCCCACTTCTCCCACATTGCTGGTGCAGACACTTCCTAAAACTTCAGCAAACATATACCTAGAAACATTTGTTCACTTTAAATTCTCCTGAGGAAAATGAACACCTAATAAATTATCTTAGAACATAAATAAAGCAACAACAACAAGGAATTTCTCAGTCTTGAGGACAAGTCACAAAGATCAGATACCAAAGTGATGATGTAAGGAGAACAATTCAGCAAGGAAGGCTGACAACAGTTTGTAATTCAGAAACACATTACCACCACGTACTCAGCTTATACTTAATACTCCAGGATATTTCAACACTGCCAGACAGCTCTTTGCACTGTTTCAGAGGTAAGGAGTGTCAAAGGACTCTAAAACGCTGCTTCAAATACTTCTCAGAAAAGGAAGTTCCCTATAACATTTTATCCCCTTCCTCTCTTAATGCACTTTACAATAGAAGATTGAAGAAACAGTGAGGAATAAATCTCTAAAATCAGTTTATTCATCTGCTTCAACGCAGAATTTTCAGAAGGAAATCAGCTGCTTTAATAGTGTAATAGTTTCATAAGCTGTTTCTGGAATGACAAGCATATTCGGAATGTGAAACAGCTCTTCCTGTACAATTCTCTCAAGTTATTTCATATCTAACACTTGTTAGAGTGTATCTTTTCTTTTAAAAGTATTTCTTATACCAATAATCATATCTTGAAATCCCATAATTACAGAGAATTTAGTATCTAATCCCCTTCTATTCCATTTCTAATAGCAAATAATATAGCAAAGATGATGGCATTACTCCCTCCTCTCTTTTATTCCCTCTTCCTGTATATTGAAGACTGTTAGAAGTGGCATTTCTCTGTTCCCACTGGAAAGCATCAAATCACATTGTATGTGTCATTAGAATCCATATTTATAGGCTGTGTCAAGATTATTTAAACAAAAAAATAGCCTTGGTGAGGTAAAAGTCAGAACAAATACCTGCAAAGGATGATGAAGAATTTGACGAGCAGCAGTGACAGAGCCTGCTGCTGCTCTTCCAGCCCATCTGACATCTTCTGGACACACTGCAGCAGCTGCAGCCTGAGCACCTGGAGAATGTTATCAGGAAGCAGTGATATTCCTGGTGGAATGTCATCCACTCTAATGAGAAAAATCAGACACAAAATTGCTAGTTATACCAATGACAGGTTACAAATCAATTTCCACGTACTCAGTGGAAATAAAGTTCCAATAAATTTCTACAGGAAAGGCCACCAAACTGACAATTCACCAACACTTTCTAATGAAGCACAAGAAAATGTCTGGTGCCAACACAACAGCTCAAGTTTTTTTCCCCCAGAAACAAACTGCATTTAAAAAAAGTGTTCAAATTCATTAAGTGGATTCCTAAATGCTCCTCCATGCAATGAGCTGCCTTAGTGCCACAAAGAAATTGCATGATCTTTGGCAGGTAAACAGGTAGCCTGGGAAATCCCTAAGTAAGGAAAGGGATAGCCACAATGAAATGAAAAACTGAAACACAGCACATTTGAGGGAACATTTTCAACTTTCTGCTGAAGATTAAGCATCCAAATAAATGGGATGCCAGTTACTACCCAACTATTGAAGCCCAGTTGGTATTCATTCACAGTGGATCTCATGTCTTTCTTACATAAATTTCAAAAGGCTGTACAAAATTCTCTTGCCCATTGTTTTTTGCTGAACTAAAACATATTTAGAAATACACCAGCAAGAACCAAAATATGAAGAAAAGAATGGAATAAAACCCACAAATAAAACAAATTATCCAAAACAAACTAAGTCAATAACCCAGGAATGGCCACCTGAAAACCCATTTTAGCAAAAGTAAAGAAACATACAGATCTGTTAGAATGTTGCTTTGGATGAAGAGTGTTTACTGCTGTTGCACGTGCAAAAAAGAGCGAGCCTTTGGCAGCAGCTCTTTACCCTGACACATGGTCTGTGAACTCTACAGCAAAAGGAAGACATAGCAAGAGCCTTACAGCTTACAAAAGCCTTCAACATGGCCAAAGCCAGGGGGAAAATAATCATAAAACTTCAGCTAGCACAAAAACTCACTAATACAATACTTGCATACACATTTCTGTGCAAGAATAAGCATCAGAAAGTGTGGAGAAGTGCAATGACTGACACTACACACTGTGATAGCTGTTATGTGAGGGAAATGGGGAACAATACATTGTTCTAACACTGAAAAGGCAGTCTTTATAGAAGGGGAAAATGGAGACTCAATTCCGTAAAACCTCTAGACAGGTACAAGAAACAGCAAGCTCCCGTACCCTAGAAAACAAGTGTTACCTATACAGAGGTGTCCTAGTTCAGCAGGTGGGACCACTTTATCACTGTGTGGTGGTGATCAAATCTATGTATTCTACCCCTCTACTCATTTCCCAAGAACAATGGACCATTTGCAGCAGCTGCCCAGGGCACACCTGACCCCTCAGGGTGTGAAAGACATCTGTGAGATAAGAGCTGTCGTTAGCACCTTCACACTCAGCCTGAGGGGGCGTGTCTGCTAACGGGCCATCAACGGTTCCAAAATACCCCATGACTCACTGAGTTAATCACCCATTGTATGACTCCCCTCTCTGGGGAAGGGACTGGGTTCTCCCACCCTGACCTGGGGGTACATATCTTGGGGTAAGATGACCTCAGGGAGCACTCGTCGGATCAAGCAGAGGACCAAAACCTTGACAGGAGGAGAGCATCACTTTCACTCAGCCTGAGACCACCACTCTCCACCAGACTGCAACCGTCAGCTGCACCAACAGGTTTTCCACTTTGGACTTGGAGGAACTACATAGGGTTCAGCACAGGGGCTAACAAACCCCTTTGTGCTTGTGCCCCAAGGTGCTGGATTGTAATTCTGGGGTTTTGAGGGTTAAAGCCAATTTTTCTCTTTGTGCCATTGCATTTACTGTAATATGGTTATTAAATTGTAACCCTGACTTATAATCTCTTTTGCGTTGCGTTCATTTTCCTGCTGGTTTACCTTTAAACCAGAACAAGAGTACCACATACTGTTCATTCCCTTCCCTCTCTACAGAGTGGAGCAATTCGCTTTTCAGATCCCGGGATTCAGAATCTCAAGGGAATCAGAAAGTTGTAGCACAAATTTTACAGTGCCTATAGGCTCTAAACTGATTGAGACAGTAACTGCAAAACAGAGCAACTTCTTTTTTTCCCAACACAACTTCCAAGAAAGAAATTTCAGTTTCTGTGATGGCAACTTCACCCCTCCAGATGCCATCAGACCAGCACCCTTTGGAGCTACACATGTGGTTCCTCCTAATCTGATAACCCGGGGTTTGTTTTTCACATTCTGATAATGCCCTCTAAGTATTAGGAAGGTCACAGTTTTTGACAGCTGAAATCATACATCCAGAAGCTATTTCCCTAAAATGGCCAACAAGTCTTTTTCAGTATGATCATAAAATGCTTTACAAGACAGCAAACAGCACAGCCTTCATGCCTCACATCCCAAAGAATGTTTCTCTGCAGTAGCTGCCTGTCTGTGCTATTGCACAACCCATGAGAATTTAGTGCCTCATGCAAGATCAGCATGAGAAAGCCTGATTGGGATTACTCAAACTCAATTTACTATAGAGCATATAAAATAAATATAAATATTTATAAATAATTACACTTCTTTTTCACTCCAGAGCAGATTACTAGTATACCATCAGGAAAATCTCAAAGTTAAATTTGTTGACATGCAGTACCAATTCTTCCCAACAAGACTTGCTGTTTAAACTGAGTATTCCAAAAAGAAGGAAAAAAAATGTCAAAAATCATACCTTAATTGACATTCTCATCTGACTGCTGGCATCCTATCTCAAAAATATGAAAAAGAACCTTACACATTTGGGTTCTTTTTACTTATAATTTCCCTCATTGCATTAACAGGGCTATGCAGCAGCACAAACTGCTATCTCAGGTGTCTGAAAGGAAGTTCAATTATCTATAAATTGTAGGTAACTATTGCAGCTCCAACTCACACACTGGGACCACTCCTCCACCAGTGGTAAGCACTTGGGAACAAAGGGCTGCAGAAAACCAGGCTTTACTTTTCAACAACCACAAAAACATGTAATCAGCATTCCTATCATGATTCCTGCATCACTTTTATGTGGATTTCAAGTCAGTAAGTTAACAAAATATGGTTTCTATGACACTTTGCATGAGCTTCCTTTAAGCTCCTTTGCTCAAGATCATGCAAACCAAAAGAAGAAAAAGAGCACAACACCCCTCTGGAGGCCTTTGTTATTTCTAAAAGTATTAAACCAAATGACAATTCCTCTCCTTCAACGAGGAGGAAAAATCCTCTCACCAGCTGGTGAAGGTTTTATCCTTTACATGGTAAGTACTTATGACATAATTATGTGTTTTTAGGGCCAGAACAGACAGGTGTGCTGGTCTTAGTGCTCAAAGCTGTCAGCATAACTATATTCACCTTCTAAGTAAACTTATTAAGGACATCATCAATGAGCCATTTCACTTAAAAATACAGAGTAGATGCACAGAGATAGAAGTAGAACTGTAGCTGTATAAGCCTGTAAGCTGCATAATTGTATAAGCTCTACTTACACAGTCAAATCATACCACTGGATACATTCATCCCCTACATTTAGAGGTTTCCTAACTCTGCACTGCAGAGCATCTTTCAGATTTCCAAAGCAGATTTTTGGAAATTATATCTTCTAATTTACAGAAGAAATACTCTTACGAGTTAAATCAGCAAGTGACAGTGCCAATTGAGAGTCATCCTTTCAGGATAAAAGAAATCCCAAAGCCAAACCTCTAACAGGGTATTTACATTTCTTAAGTGGTATTTTCTTGAACGCTAAAAAACTCCACATATTTTAAATTTACACAAAACTTTATGCCTGTCTTCCAAAAGGTTAGTTTTGTCCAGCAATCTGTAAAGTTTTCTTCTCTCCACAGTTTCTCACTATTTCTTGGCATTAGCCCTTCAGTACACAAGGTCTTTCAGGCATATAGCAGTAAAACATACCAAGATTTATGGAAGAAAAAAAGAATAAAAACCTATTGGTTCAGTCAATTTCTCATTTTAGCCAGCAACATAAATTTTTTTCAAGACCAAAAGACAGAATTACTTGTCTAATAAGCAATCCAGAATAAAAAAATGAGTCCACAGGGTCCAATGGCCCCAAGAGTCACTGGAAATCGGCGTTTGGTGGTTCCACACTGACCTACATTTCTTTTTAATGGGCCCAGTATTATCAGTTTCACAGTGCAAATGCCTGCAATACAAACTGACAAACCCCAGAAAGATGCCACTTTTCACATGCCTGATTATATCCCAAATGTAGCAAAGAATTCCAGTTTCTGCCCTTATTTAATTCTAATATCTGCTCTCAGTGTATTTTTTTAATCCTGCCATAAAAGCACAGGAATGATTTGCCTTCACCCCATGCTGTTTTGATGCTTTTTCTGCACATCTGTTACACAAATGAGTCTAAATCCACATGGTTCTATTCTTCCAGACTGAATCACTAATCCTGTCATTAACCTCAGAAAAATACATTACTTTTACACTCACTAAGTCACCATTTTTCACAATGAAGATGCTGTTATTGTTCTGAACAACTAAGGTTCATGTTTGTTATGTTGCTGAAAAAACCCCAACCCAAAACTCAAGAACACAAACTAAAAAACACTTAAACACAAACTTCAAATGAACTAAAAAGCCCTTAGAGTCAAAGTACTGAGATATTCTTTTCTTCTCCCGTTCATATTTTAATATTAAATAGTATAAAGATAATCTGTGTTAAAAGATAAACATTTTTTCTTAACTAAACACAGGAAGATGTATTTTTGACTCAGCAAAGGAAACAAATCTTCTGGAAGAGCACACAATTAACTTGAGGGTCTTGCTTATTGGTGATTGCACTACAAAATCTGCATTCATACAGGCATGATGAGGAAAATTTTAACACAAAGAGCTGAGAAGCCCAGGGTTTATCCACCAAGATCTAGTTGCAGCATCCTTCATTTCCTTGTAACAGTAGAAGGTGTCACTTACACTTCAAACAGGATCTGATCCAAAGTCCATTAAAGAATTTCCATTGATTTCAACAGGGCTTGGCCTGCAGCCACTGCAGGGAACACCATTCCTTGCTCTCAAACACCCGTAGTGGCATCAGCCATAATGCTGACACCAGTCCTCAGGAATTCTGAATCCTACAACCTTTGGTTTGCCTTAAAACCCCCAGTTCACCCAAGTGTCTCAAAAGCAAGAGAAAACACCCTAACCCAATACTGTCATCATGAACTGAGGTCTTTATGGATGCAAAGAAATCAATTTAAAGTCTATAACTGGTGCATATTTTATTTTTAAAAATGTTTCCAGCTAAGATACTCAAAACTTTCATTAAGCTTTTAATCTCATCCTGAATCTTAAAGTAAATCCTGAAAAAAATTACAAAACTCTTTATCTGCATCTTGCTTCTCTTCAGTCACTGATGATGCAGATAACAAGTACTAATACTATTTCATATGCAACATTTAATGAGGGCTTATTCAAAACAATGCACCAGGAATAATGATTATATTTCTACAAACAAGAACAAGATACTCTCATGCCACCTCCTAATCTAATGCATATACAGTATTTGCCCAGTTTCATCATTCCCAGCCCAACCTGACCTTCAGATTGGGAGTGCCACTCCACAACTAAAAATCTTTCTGTTGTTTAAAGGCGCTATTGGCCTTGAACAAGTCTGGGCTCTCAGCCAGGTCTGTTTCAGCTATCAAGGAAAGACGAACAGGTCTGTAATCCTACATACCTAGTTGGCAGCTTCTCAAAGTCCACATCCAGAAACTGTTCATAGCTAGAAACAAAACTATCCAACCAGAGCTTCAGGTAATCCGGATCCTTCTGTAAAAAAGAAGGGAACATTAGGCAATATTGCACTCAAGGTCATTCACCAACAACTCCATAGCACTACCTCAAATGAAAAGCCTTTATTTAATGGATTGCAACAGGGAGAAAGGAGGAAATATAATTTTTTTCTAGAATTAAAATAAGACACAACCACCTGTGTCCTTTGAAATTTTCAGCTACATTGTGCTGATGTGACATTCTTGCTCTATTTATTAGTTTAAGTGTCTCCTCTTCTTGGTACCGGTACCAACCAAAGCATTTTAGCTTCTCCCCCCACCAGCAATCTTTACTTACTCTCCCAAGTAACCCATACCAGCTTTACAAACTTACTAGTATGTGTTCTAGTCTTGATACCACAGATATCAGTACACAACACTCCCTATGGCTCCTACAATTAAATAAGAACTCAACAGCAATCTTAATCAAAAAATTGTTTTTCACTTCATTCATAGGCCGACATGGCAGCCAGCAGCAGATTAAGAGGCAGATGGTGTTTGAAAAGACAATGCAGAACCTGTGATTATAGGTTAAATTCCCTTCTAGTTGTTCCTAGCAGAGCACGCAGACTCTGTGCCCAGCAGCCCCTCAGGGCTGGATACCATGCCAGGATGAGGACAGACAGACCACTGCCAATCACACAGGAACATTCTGTCAACGTGCATTTCAGGCAGCCTCACTTTGCAAGCCAAGCTGCTTCACTTTCAAAAACAACCTGCCAGACCATAGCTAATGTATTTCTCCACAAGGACTGTACAGTTCTGTCCATTAATACAGATCCTTCAGGCTTACATTCTATATTACAAATAATTTTCAATATAGCTTTAAAATACTTGTCTAAAGTATTGAAGATTATAAATTATTTTAAAACCTACTCCATAATTCAGAAAATTTTGCAAAAGTTGAAAACTTTTTTGTTCATCCTTCTCTTTTCCCTTTTCTTTAGCAACATCTTTTTCTTGTTGCCTTTATATTACCATAAATGTTCCCAAATAACAGATTATATCCCTGCAGAGTTAAGACAAAAAAGTAAGAACTCTACCACACACAACGTTCTGGGATAATATCAATATAAAATAAATAGTCACCAAGAAAGAGTGACACAGAATCCTGCTAGTGCAAAATAAAACCAACGAACCAACAACAACAACAACAACAACAACAACAACAACAACAATAATAATAATAACAATAATAATAATAACAATAACAATAATAATAATAAACCCCCAAAGCAAAATACAAAACTGACAACCTTGGAACAAAATGAACATGCAAAATCCAGAATCTGACACAGTGAAAAACTGTTCTCAGAGCACCTTTCCACGGCAAGTACAAGAGTCACAAAGCCTGGGAATCCTCTTCTCACTCTACACTTTACCCTTCTCTGTGCCCCCAAAGACCACTCTGAACTCAAGCAAGAAGTGTCAGAAACACCAGATACAATCTACTTCACAATCACTATTAATTGTATATGAAATAAGTTCAGATACTGGGTCAACAGGTGCCAAATAAAACCCTCAGGTGGCTACAGGTCTTGTCTGATTGTTTCCTTCCACTGCCCTTACTGCATTTTCTCATTCATTTTTCCTAATTGTCTTATGTCCCCTTCCTCCACTTAATCTCTAATCTTTCTTTTCTTCATAATCTTTCTTCTCCTCATCTCTGCTTTTATTCACATTTCAATGATTTAAGTAATCACTCCCTTCCTTTTTCTGTTAAAACTTTATCAAGAAAGCACAATGTCCTGGAAGAGCAGGGTAGCCTTGCTCTCATGTTTAATATGCACTTAACTACAACTAGTTAAGTTACCTTAAACACACCTATTAATTGTCCTCAACATGAAATTGCTAAACACAGAATGAAGGAAGCCACTGAGATAAAGAACAATTTCAAGGTTTCCAAGATAGAGGTTTAAGCTACAGAGGTTGTCAGATTATCACGAGCAGGTGAGCACAGAATACGTATTTCTCAGGTTCAGAGATCAAACACATTAAAAATCGAACCAAAAGTCAGGCAGGAAGTAAGACTTGCCTAAAAGAATGACTTAAAAGCAGAAGATGCTGTCTTCAGGCATTATAGCTTTTTAAAAATGGTCACAAATTTAAAGCTTTAACTTTCTTGTATTTCACAGCAAGTTATTTTAGCCACAAGCAAGTTATTGCATGGGATCATAAAGGTGGAAAAAACAGGATATGATTTTAGCAGTTACAATATAGCTCAGACTCCACAGGAGGAAGCAATAGCAAGCCTGGGGAAGTAACACAAACATTGCCATATGTATGTACCCATTGCTTGTAATGATAATGCCCAGCATGTGCAAAACTCAACTTATTTGACTCTTTTGCGGTTGAACAAATGGCTTTGTTTTTTCCCTTGGCATGAGCAACTTCTCCTTGAAATACAACATGAAAAACTAAATTGATTCTATTTTCCCAAATTGAAATTGTTGACACAGCTGAGGCTCATTGCTAATCGCTGATAGTAAATTTGTGTAAAACCCCTCTTTTTCTTAGTCACGTACCATAAAGGAAGATGTGCAAATAACATCAATATCTGACTTTAAATTGCTTTAACAAAAAGTTAAGGATGAGAAAAGGGGAAGGGTAGGACAAAACACAAAATTAGATTAAATGCCTGCTTGCTCTTTTTGAATGGTATAGCCTAAATCACAGAATATGCCGAGTTGGAAGTGACCCACAAGGGTCCCAAGTCCAAATCAGTTTCCACACTTCCTTATCTTTAAGCTGCAATGCCCCTGCAAGGCTGTCAGTGCAGACCAGGAATGAGAGAACATTGGCACAAAAAATACACAAGAAAAAGCTCTTACACACATGACAAGAGGAAGCCACACATTACAAAATGGCCAAAAGCTTTTGCCTACCTATAGTGCATGTACTGCCCAACTCACTTTGTCACGAAATCTCCTCCCAATTCTGGTAAAAAGCAAGAACTGCGGTACTGTCTGATCATTCCTTGCAGCACACTATTTAAAGCAACTCCCATCTATGTCAATCCTCAGCCAGCCAATTAATTATACAATATTCCAAGCTAATAGAAAATGAGTTTTGATATCAAAACCAGGTACCACTACTGGAATATACCGGTAGGAAACAGCTTATGCAGTGGTTGGCTCTCAAGAGTCAAATCTAGAGATTTCCATCCAAACAACAGCACTAACTGAGCACCACTTGGAAAGAAAATCTTTTAAAAATCATGAAGGCAATAAAGTAAACAGTATCACTTAGCAACATAAGAAACACCAAGAAATAAGTCTCCATTCTAAACCAGCTAAGAAGCATGCCACCTTTCCAGAAATGAACAAAAATGAAGACTTAGGAACCAAGAGGACATCAGACCAGGAAAAAGTGACCCAGTATTTAAGTCTGGCTACAATTAAGATACAGAAGTGGTTTTTAAAATGTTAGAAAACAGCTTTCAAACTTTTAATCTGCCCCAGGTTTTCCTCTTTCTTTATTAGCAGCAATCAGCTCAGATCCCAAGCACCAGTCATCAGTTGAAAGCTGCAAGAAATCTAAACTTTACTAATGCAGTTTTAAGAAAGAAAACTGAAAATGGTAAATATTATCCTTGGCAAAGTACACAAAAAAGGCCATTCCTAAAACACTGCTAAATACATACAACCTTCCTGAAGACCTGCCTACGTGCATCAACCGTATCTTTCCCAAACCAGAAGCATGGTGGTTTAGGAGAAAAACAGTCTTTTTACAGTGGTTTAAAATTCTAATTTCATAATAAAACCAAACAGTAATAATGTGTATCAGCTGTTTTCTGTGCATCATGATTCCATGTACAGTACAATTATCCTATCCAGTATCTTTATCTGGAACTGAACTATTGTTTGAGGTCAACTGCTATCATTTAATCTGGAGTTTAAATCCAGTGTATTTCAGAATGTGTTTCTGTTCCCACCCACCATTTCAGCTATCCCCTATTTTCTCATGACAGAAGTGGTAAACCACATTCCCAGCAGAACCCAAATTGCCCTCACTCTAGCATGGATATATCTGTGTTCCTCAGTGCCAGAGCAACTTTCCAAGGCAGTACACGTTGCAATGCGACAGATACCGGCGTTACCACGTGGCAGAAGATGCATCCCAAGGGTATGGCTGCTACCGAGGTCTGTGCTGCTACCGAGAGCAACAAACCACTGAACTGCAACCCTGGCTCCAACTGGTTCACTATAGATTGTTGGCTACTCCATTATCTCTCAGTTCTCTTAAGGAAGCACTGTCTTAGCCACACCAGAATGAAGCATCTGAAATACTCTGAAGCCTTACTACCAGCAGGAGCAGCAAAAACTACAGGGTGTATTTCTTGTTCCCCACTCCCATAATTAGCCATTTGTTACCATTCTGCAGACAGGTGGCTGAATGCTGTATGTCCAAGTTGTTTCTGTGGTGCTGGCTGAAGATGCACCACATTTTTAAAGCACAACTTACACAGCAATGTAAGTTTGGATAATACACCACAAGGCTAAAGTGTGACAAACCAGTTTGAGATTGGTATTCCTTCCCAGCCCCACCACACGCACTCTGCAGACATGCTTTATGAAATCAGTAAGAAATCAAGAAGGAAACTTTTTATTTGTACAACAGTAAAAGGAGAAAGAAGCTGTATGTGGTAATAAAATACCTTTCACCAGCTCCAACTTTCTAAACA
This sequence comes from Sakesphorus luctuosus, assembly GCA_013396695.1. Taxonomy (NCBI): domain Eukaryota; kingdom Metazoa; phylum Chordata; class Aves; order Passeriformes; family Thamnophilidae; genus Sakesphorus; species Sakesphorus luctuosus. The sequence goes on along the minus strand of VWZD01007190.1, from coordinate 13,641 downwards.
CTAAAAGAAGATAAGAAAATGTTAATTTCTGAAACCTTGAAGCTTTCTAAGTCACAAGCCTAAGGTTTTCATTTATTTACCTGGAACTTGCCTAACTTTTGTGCAAGACAAATTTCTGTAACTTATCTGAATAATACTTCATATATAAAAACTTCATGCCTTAAAGCTTCTGGAAGACAATTTCTCCATGGCTTGAAATCCAAGAAGGCAAAATCCTACTTAAGTTAGCTATTTCTCTTCAGAGTGATAAATGAAAACAACCAGAGTTTTAACAAGGCTACCTTAAGGATGTCATTGTGAGATAAGTGCAAATCTAAGAAAAATTTAAAAACAAAAAACCCCAAACAAACAAACAAACCAAACAAACAAAAAAAAGCCACACAAAAAAACCCACCCAAAAATATAGGGCCAAAGAGTAAAAAAGTAAAAAGTTCTTTAGTTGGCAGCCAGAAGTTTAAAGAGCCTAAGCTTTGGGGGTTCTGAGTTCGACATACTATAATGAAGGCCTGTGACAGTCATTCACCTGCAGTAATGAAAGCAGAATTTTATGCCTATTAAATCAAATGCAGCTCAGAACACCGAAAGTGAAAATATTTCCTTGTCCCTTCCCTTCCTCAAATACACTTGGTTTTCTTTAAAAAGAAAAACAAACAAAAACCCCCAGCAAAGTTATATATCACACTTCAGGTCTCCCTTTTCATAAGATCCTCTCGGCACAGTAATAATTGTTACAGCTCTTTACACTTTAAATAAAGACTGCCAGGCCTGAGCAGAATGGTGTTTCTATAGGTACCAAAAACAATCTAAAAACACACTCAAAACCATAACACACTAAACCCGTCTCCCACAAAACACCCAGAAAAAGGCTGTTGTCTTTTTTTCCTTTCCCAACACAATACAATGCTCGAAAGAACAAAAACTTGCTAAATAAACCAGTGTACGGGCCCACAGTCTGCAATTCTGTGACTTAATAGTGCCAAACAATCAGCAAGTTTCCCATGAAGTCTATACATCAATACTGCAAGTCTTAAAACCCCAAACTCCAGCAAGGCCTTCCCTAGACTTGGCAAACTGGCAAACAAGCTCTCGATGCTAATGCCAACTCCAGCATTTAACCACAGTGAGACAAAGGCAGCAGCACAGAGGGGACTGCTCTGATGCCCTTCTGACAGGCAGGACATTCTCTAGGGCAACGAAGTGAAAAGAAACTATAACCACATCTACACTAACTTGGGGCAGGCTCTTGTGTTTGATATATTAAGTTATCTATAAATTACAGTAGCTTTCTCTAGTCTTTATGAAGACTCATTAAATAAATGGCAAAAATCCAGTGTTATTTTTTATCAGTAATTAGTTTGCCTATGCAAGAAGGTCACAAGAAATATTTGCCTCAATATAACAACTTTAAATTTATTAACAAGCTAGGTGGAATTAAAGTTTTAGAGCTTCCTCTAAATTAAATGAAAACATTTTTACACAAAACTGGAACTCAAGTCCTCCCACTGCAAATCCTCAGCCCTGTGCCTGTGCAATGCTGGCACATTTACCCAAAGTTTCAAATCAACGCTATTTATGTATTTATGTAAAGTTGCTCTTAGATTTACCAGTAACTTCCATTTCTACTAAGGCTTCAAGCAAAGAGACACAACTGGAAGGGCAAAGCTCAGTCCAATTTTATAGCTCTGTTCAGGAAGTGTTAGCTGCTAAAAACAAAAGCTGGATCCACCCCAGGCTATTTGCAGTGTCACATTCCATGCTCTAAAGGCAAAAATTCCCTGCAGGGCAGTTCAGAGTCCGACCATCAAACAAGCCTGACTTGTTTGACAAGACAGTTGTTTGAAGTCGTTAAATTTAACACGGAGGCATCAGCCGGGTCTGACTCCTGTGCGGGGCTCTCAGTCAACCTTCAAAGTGCGTTTCAGCTCAGAAGCACAAGCATGAAATCTCACTGGCACGGGTATTATCGTAACTAATCCCCTTTCCCCAGGCATTTTATTTAAAATAAGAACAATCCCTTGGTGTCAAGGCTGAATTAGACCTACAAAACACAATGTTAGAAAATTAAACATGAAACACTGCCTTTAGATCACTGGTGAGTTTACCAGTCCTAATTGAAGCAGTCTGCATAATGCAGAATTGCAGAACATTTCTCAACACTGTTCGAAATAAACTATTCATTGGGGAATTAGAAAGTTTGTTTTCAGGGAGCTTTTTCTCTTCGTGTTTTCAGACACACGAGGCTACATTTCCAGCATGAGAACTCCCAGCAGCCTTTACTTTGAAACATGTCAAAGTGCTTACGCTTTTTGTGAACCTTTCCTATCTCACATCTGTAAAAGGCCAAAATAAAACATAAAAAGCTTTGTTATTGCAGCAACACTACAGCTAGAATTAGTAAAAGACTTCATGACTAACTACTTCAAACTGGCTAAATTGCCTTGATAAATTCAATCAATCAATACTAATCAGCAAGGGAATCACCTTTGGGCACAATTTTTCATTTTAATCAAAACACTGATTTCTGAACTGGCTGATCCAAAGGAAGAAAAGTTCCTGGCAAGTAGTTATAAATGCACTTTATCAAAATTTACACAAGCATGCTGTTCCATTTCCGGAATTAAAAGAAAAAAAGGGATGGAGTGGTTTTATAAATGGAAGTTGCAGTGAATCATCACAGAAACAACTATTTTGGGACAAGTTAAAAATTCTGTTTAGCACAGCAAAATAAACCTATAGCTGCCAATCATGATAAGATTTAGCTCACAAAGTCCAATTAGATACATTTCTTCTCTTTTCAAAACAAGCAAAAATATTTATAATCTTCCACCATTGCTTTAAGGTAAAGACAATCATCTGAGCACTGTTACTCATTTTATTTTTACTTCAGATCTCCAACAGAACTAGAAAAACAAAATGAAGGAATTTTCTTATTAGAATGGAAGTAAACCCCCTGTGTTTCTTTTTCTTTCCTTTTTTGTAGTTGTTCTTGTTTTTGAATGATGATACAATTACAACCTTGTAACTCAGAACTGGCATGTGACAGATGCTGTCCATGGGATGAATCCAGTTAATCTGAACTCCAATTTTAATGTCTTTACATTGGGCAGACAGAAAGTACCACCAGGCAAGTTCCATGTACAAGCTGGCATATGCTATTTCAGCCTTCTAAAGTCCACCACACAGGGCACATATCAGGAATTTACCATACTATGACATACTGCATTCAAGTAACACTCACTTTTCCTATCTAAATTGACACAGTGAACCAAGTGCAAGGTGTATTTTAGCCTGGAGGAAACAAGAAGTATCCTAAATAATTCAAAGGCCACTAAAATAGCATGATGCCAAAAGCCTGCGGTGTCAAGATTAGCCTAAATTTAATGACAATTAAAACTAGCTAAGGGAAAGTTTAGAGTTTAACTCTTATAGCTTTGACACTCCAAGTTATGCCTTTGCTTTATACTAGCAAAAGGCTGAGTTTTAGCAGCAACACACCCAAAGTCAGCTTTTGCCTCAAGTTTCTAACTTTCAGTGTAATGCAAAAGACAGTATAAGTTTGACTCAAACAGAAAGGAAGCAGGATGGTACTCAACAGTAAAACATCAGCCTGGTATTTCACTACATCAACAGCTAAATATTGTCATATCTTTGAGCACAGAAAGGCTGAGAACTTGTGCACAGCTTATCAAAAAAAGTCTGTATTTGTTTCAAAGTGTAGTGATTATTTCACACCAAATTTAACTAAAACACATTTTTGTACCTTTAGCTATGCGTTTACCTGTTTGGTTTTGACTTGGTCTCACCTGGCCTTTCATTAACATTGTACTGCAGCTGAGCTACACACCGAAAGCAGAGTTCAGGTACACACTGAAGGGATATAATTTAAAAACCCCAGATCTACTTTTCGAAAAGCACACTTCAAAAACCCCTCAAAAACTATGACACAGCATAACATGCATTAGTTGTGCAGCTGCTGTTTGGCATTCATTGCACTTCTGGTTCAGTTTTTAAATGTTTAGCACAAGTAACTACTGAGAATCTCCACACCCAGCTTTACTCACGAGAGCTTTACCCATCCCCTTCTGTGACTGCTGCATGGCCCTGTGGAGAAAAACCTGTATGTAGTCAGACCTGAACCACTGGACTTCTCACCACTTTTGAGACTTCTTTTTGTATTGTGGGTTATTAAACACAAAAATATTAAAGGACCATCCTTCTTATAATTTGCTTCCCCAAATTTCAAGTTTGTCCTTTCAAACACGTGAACACTGACCAAAATTGTAACAATATAAAAAGCCCGGGAACACTGAATAAAATCTTTTTCCTCCTTGCTCTTCAGTACATGATAAACCATTTAGCATACAGTGCCCATGAAGCTTCAGTTATTGATCAAGAAAACAGTTCATTCCAGCTAATCTTAATTTCAGTGAAAGCACAACAAATACCAGGTTTTATGTAACTGAGAGCATTAGGCAAACATTTGGCAGAGTTGGAAAGGCAACTCACGAGCAGCCTGCAACTACCACAACCACTTTCTACTAAACTTGTGAGGATTATGTCACTGGAAACTCTGGCTGATGCCCTGCATATACTGTAGGTGAGCATTTCCATCCCTTCCACAGAAACAAAGCATTTTCTCTTTTTGCATGATGCTTTTAGAGTAAGTTTCAATAACTTCTAAAACTTTTTTCAGTTCTTAAATTCAGTTTCCACATTGTAAATGAAAACTGGCAGTTACCCATCTGAAGGTATGGTATTTTCCTAAAATTATTATTAATGTTAAAAGAATAATCTTACAATCTTATTCAAGAGGTCAAACTCAAACTGCTTCATTTTCACTTTGCTTTTTATAAATATTTCTGGTATTACTGTTAAATTCTACTTTCCAATGTGAGTGCTACTTTTTCAACCTCAACCTTCATTTCTTTATTAGTTTTTAAACATCTTAGGGGATACTGCTATAGGTTCTTAGGCAGAGTCTGGTGAATGGCAGTTGGCAATAAAAAGAGTGGAATTCTCCCTATATTAATACTTAAAAGCAAAGTAATTCACCATTTTAATTCAAACTTCAGAAATACGTCCTCCTTCATCTCTATCTGCTCCTCCCTGCCCCCCCTGCTTTCAGTCTAAAAGTCAGAATTATGAGGACTGGTTATTTAAATAAAAGTGTATTTTCTATGTTAAATTGCTATCTTTAGATAATTAATGGTTTACCATTTCATTTGATTTTATGCTCTTCATGTTACGCAAGAGTAGCATTTAACCATGAATTCATTTTGAGGTTTTATTTGTACCTCTCTCAGATGTCCTTCAGATAAAGCATTCAAAAGCCTTTAAAGCCTTTGGAATTTGACATCTTAAATATCCTCTCCTTTTTATAATATGCCCTGCATTTAGATACTCATATAATTAGCCATTCTTACAGTTAAATTTAATTCCTAATTTTACATAGTCATAGTTAGTATTGTTACTTGATGGTCAAACAATTATTTAATGCCACTTATTCCCATTTCTTACTACAGACAAATGCAATCCTCTTTCATAAATTAGACAAACAGATTATCATACATGCTCTGAATATCAGAGAATGCATCAACACACCAATCTTTTACCAGCACAGAAATCCAACAGCTTCAGATTTGCAGATACTTGGAGGAGCTTAATGAGATGTCAAACTTAATACAGTGTTTATGAGGAGAATAATCAAGTATAGTTTTAATTTCTTGGTGTTTCCTGTTGTATCACCCTTCACAGCAGCCTCCCATTTAGAACAACGTGAATTGGAAAAGCCAGGCCTGAACAAATTGCTTTTTTTAAGGAAGAAAAGGTGCTCATCTGTACTGCTGAGATGTGCATGTTTTGTGGGGGTTTTGCCTGCTTATATATATATCTTTCAGCAAGAAAAACTCAGTAATTAGGGAAGCTCTTCTCTGCTGTATGGCAGCTGTTTCACCTTCCTGAAGCCTGTAAATATTTTAATAGTATCTATTGACAGCATTTGGATTCAGGCACCAAGCTGCAATGCTCTTCAGGGTGCAGCTGGCAAGCCCTTCTCCCATCTCCGTAACCAGCACAAACACACTGCACATTTGAGGTGATTCTGCACCATTCTTTTAGCAGGACACACCCAAGATCTGCCAGACTGACCAGGTTAAAAGCACCGTAACTCAGACACCCCACAACAACCCCGTGTTTGATAAATTTGCTCTTACATTAGAACACCAACACACAGACCCAAAGCCTGTGTTTCCAGCTTTGTGAGAAATTCCACTTAAGAGACACTTCATTCTTTCATGTCAGTAAAAGCTTGATCTGAAATACATTTGTTGGCATGTTCAGAACCGGATGTTTCTCCTCGATTCCATAAAGCAACTAATCCATAAACCGTGTGGGAATACTGACCTTAGGCTGGACGCCAGTGAAGCTCTAAATCTTACATCAAAACCATGGAGAAACCACAGGTTTTTATTTATCTAGAAGTAGCAGCTACATAACAGTATTGTCAAATACATTACAGAATAATAAAAATTATTTCTTCATAGCTTGGAAAGTGTTATGGTTTTCTTACTTCTTTGTCTGTTTTGGTTTATCTGCTGTCTCATTTCAGCCTTGAAGTCAAGTCTGCATTCTCTGTGTCAGAGTATCTGTTCTGTTTCTGAACAGCCACCAGCACAAGGTCATCCAGGCCCATAATTAAGGAAGGAAACAGCTACTCAAGAGACTGAGACATCTCATATATTCATGTCAATTATTTATATGAAAAGTTCTGTATCTGTAAATATCAGAATTATGTTAGTTCTTGGACTAGGAGACATCTCTTTAAATAGAAGGCAGTAAATTCAGAATTGAAGACCAACTGTTCTTGTTTATCTATATCCACTCTTACTTCAGTATCTCATAAAGAAAGATGAACAATGATATTTTCACCAAAACAGGGCCATGAGTGACTTGTGACATGATCTTCTACAAGTTACACTACCTGAGAATGTAGAGATTTATTTAAAAGAACCTTCAGAAAAGATATGTTACACAGCAACTGTTTCACTAAACTTCACTCACTAGTTTTAGTAGAGGCATGAATTTATGTGACAGTGACTTACGAAAAGCTTTTACTGGCCATTTGGTTTGCTCCAGCATTCATTTAGCTGCAAACTGAATACTTCTTTATATACTACAATAAAGACAATACATAGTAATGTGATATGCAACAATGACAAATCAGCAATTGCACAAGAAGGAAGACAAGTGCAAGCCAAGTCAGGATGAGATCATATTTGGGATGCAAAGGTCAGTGCTTCACACAGGGCTTACAGTTGAACACCAAAGATTATATTCTTGCTGAATTACACATCTCACCAGAACTAAGTAAAACTTTGCTAAACCCTCATTTCTTTGAGAAACACCACCACCACTTAGGTGAACAAATTCAGTTCAAATCACAACTGCTTTACGCAGCCCTACAGCAGTCATATCTAGAGGCTGATTTAATCGTAAACTTGTTTGGTTTATTTACAAATGCTCTCCAATTTTATACCGGAGCAGAGTTTAAATAACTCTTACAGCACATTATTTAACATAAACTGATGAATTATTCCCCGTAATTTCATTAGTTTTCCCAAAGTAACACATTTGCTGTCACTTGCTAAACATGACACTGAATGCCCCAAACTCTCCATGCAGCTCACTGAGGGGTTCAGCTGAACTGTAAAATGCTGTCTGGCAGGCAGTAAAACAGCACTGAAGGGACACCAACAACGTAGCAGGGCGGTTTTTGTCAGTAACAGCCTGTGAGTAGGTCAGTTTAGCAAGACCATAACACCACCAGAAAACCAGTCTGTTCTTGCTCCCAGACAACTTCCTGCACTAACAAGATTACCCACTTTCCATATTAGTTTTGGCCCAACACAAGGTGGCTGATGCCAATGGAAGTTCTTCAAAGGAGCACATCCTTGAAAGGCACATGAATTTATTTTTTTCAATTCAAGGTCAAATTTACCTCAAGTCTATGTAGTATGATAGGATTAAGACACAGGAACAGGAAAACAATGGAAATTATTCTCTTTCAAAGATCTTCACTTACAGCACAAAGTAAACATTAATTTAAATGAACTGTCTACTACTAAAAATGCAAATGTAAGTTTAACTCAAGCCAATTTAATGTTTACATGTTAAAGATTCATTTCCTAAGTATACACTGCAATGGTGTTCCAGCAGTAGAGACAGGACCTGTGATGACAGCAAAGCACTGCTGGCACTCCAAGCAGGTAGCAAGTCACTCATCACAGTGGGCTGCCCCAAACAGAAATCCTGATTTCTCCCAAGAACACTTAATTTCTCATTCAAGTCTTCTTCTGATTCATGTACAGCAGCCTATAAGGACCCTAGATGGGGAGAAAATAACTCAGAGTAACAAGACTTTAACCACTTCAGGACATTTTTAGGCTAACGCATATAGTCATCTAATGTTTTTTTCTGTCCAGTTTTTGATCTAGCACTAAAAAATGCTCTCCTATTTAAAAGTACCACATTTCTTTCTATGCTATTTTATTAAATTAGAAGGTAGTTATGTAGATATTCTCACTATGCCAGAGAAAAAACTACAATGTATTTATCTCAATACAATCAATTTTGTGAAAATGAGTAAGAGATCCAGCACAAGGTGAAAAGCACATTTAGGATGACAGCTCATGCACAAGTCTGATGCTCTTAACACAGCAAGGGATGCGACTGGCTCAGCTCTCTGCATTGGTGAAAACCAGTGTTATGATTGGCTTTATGAGTTCTAACACACAGTTCTAACACACAACTGTATCAATGACACCAAAGCTGAATGTTCCCTCTTTGCAATGGGAAGCACAGGCTACAAGCTGGCTGGAGAACAGATTCACAGGTTTCCTTTCAAACCATTATATCATCTACAGGAAAACAGTGTTTAAATTGAATCAGGGCTATGCTGAAGACAAGAGTGTAAGAAAAAGCTCAGAGCCATTGTAACAATGAAAACTGAAGATTTTCTGATGTGCATATGGCAGCTAAGTGCCTGCATTTGTGACTTTGAAACCCCTTCTGAAGGCAACTGGGATTTTTTTTAATAGATGAGAAAAATCTCTTTCAATATAATAGGATACCTGGCTGCTTTCTGAATAAAATGAAAAATATCAGAAAACCTGACATGTCCAGGAGTCTGAAATACCTACAGAACACCTGTTTTGTTGGGGGTTTTTTTAAACACATTATTAAAATCTTACAGATAAAACAGAGGTTGAATCTGCAGTAGTGGTCACTTCAGAGGATTATAAAACAGAAATGTATTTTCTATACTTACACATAATTAATACCTAATAAAAGGTTTATCAAGCAATATTGTAATACCAATATTACAAGAGTAATATTATTACAGCCATAACAGTCTAAGGCAAAACTGGTAGATTACTTAGGTCACATTAACATCAAAAAAGTCAGAGACATGCATGTCTGCATGCATGTCCTCTTCTGAGACTGCTTCATTTCACCTAATAAAGCTCCTCTCCTGCTGTACACCTACAGAAATAAAGCATTTTCAGGTATCTGCTCTATATGCCCCTATATAAGAACTGTTCCATGCTCCTCTGTACATTATTGAAGGCTTTGAACTGACAACCAACCAGAGAAAATTTTTCTTAGTGACATCTATAGAAATGAGCTGTGCTATCTATTCTACACAATTATCTTAAAATACACACATTCCAAGATTTGGATGAGAAGACAGCAGTTTACATCCATTTTAATATTTAAGTGAATGACAGCACTGTACATTAACAGCCCACTGAACAGAACACACACACTCCCAACCTCAACAATCACTAAACCCATTTGAAACTGAAAATCATCCAAAAGACACACCAGGAAACTGCAAAGTTTTCTCTTTGCATAAGGGTTAACACCAACACTAAAGGAAAAACAAAAAGAAAAGGACAAAAAAAACAAACCAAAAAACCAACAAAAGATTCAAGACAAGAACAGCTCAGACTGTGAACAATACAATGTGCTGATACAACCCCAGTGACTCAATTCGAAACTTCACTAAATTTAATACAGTTTTAAACTGCTTCCATGAAATATCAGAAGCATCATAAAGCAAGTGTGGTTACTGCTTCCACTTTACACAGGAGAGTGTAGTCTGTAGATTTTAGAGGAACAGAAGCAGGAAAAAAAATCCAAACCCAAATCTCAGCCTTAGATTAGAAACTGCCAGATGAAAAACAATTGAATACCAACCAAAAATAAACTCTTACAGCCACTCAAATACTGTCTTAAAAGGAAAAAACCAAACAAACAAAAAAACCCCAACAAAAACCACAAAAAAAACAAACTAGAAAAAGTAAAGCACCCTGTACATGGTGCCTTCCAAAGCTGCTTCTGCAGACTCCTGTTACGTGCTGCTGTCTGCCCAAATATCCAATTGCTCAACTGCACAAATTACAATGAAAATGGAGAAATGCCTTCCTAATGTTACTTCGCACAAAAGTAAGTGTTGCAACTGACACCTAGCGCTGCCAGAGATGTCAAGTGATCACAAAGAACAAGAGTCATGACCCGGCATAAATGGCAAGACGGTACCACAGCATTATCCAGCACTTTAAAGCTGTTAAAAGCCTTGCCCTCTAGGACAGGGTGCTATATTTAACAGACTATCGTGAGGGACCAGATTATCAAAAGACAAATAGGACTATTTATTAGCAACAATTTGAAACATCACAAGGGAGGAGCTTGGATTTCACTGTTTCTTTAGTTAACAAGGCTGCAAAAGCCAAAGCCACATATTTGGGATTTGCAGCACAATAAATTCCCACTTTATTAAACTGTAACTCTCCAGCAGTTTCTCCAGTTTGAAGAAATTGCCAACCTTTCTTTCCCAGGATGTCACCACCAACAAAGCCATGACAGTGCAACATGCAGGACATGATATTACACTTCACTGGGCAGTTCCAGGTATAAAAAGACTCTTTTCTAAACCATTCTATCTTGTCACTAGTAATTATTTATTGCCATACATTCCCATTTTGCTACATGCTCTGAGGAGAACCATGCACACTATACAGATGTTTTCCAAACTAATTTGCGTTAAGGCTTCACAACATTTTGCATCCCAAACCCTAGTTTCTTTAGCTGCTCTTAAGGTTAATCCAAGACTCTTATGCTGGATGCTTGCCTCAAGCAGAATAAGATACCATTTTAACCTGAAATAGTGGGGGGCTGGTGTGGAGGCAAACCAGTTTTGTACCCAGCACTTTTAGAAAAAAGTGAAGGCTCCTTTTTCAGAATCACTCCAGATGCCTTCGTATTTTGAAGACAAGCTATTTTACTTGTAAAGTGTATGTTTTGCTACTTAGGAACAAGTCCTTATCAACATATGAATCCACATAATTGTGCCCTTAATATATGGGTCTGGAAGTAAAGAAGGTCAAAAAAGTCACTGATAGCTAATGAGGACACTGCATATATGAAAATATGATTTTTAAAAAAAAAAGTCCATCCTCCATCACCCGAGATCTGACCAGACTTGATGCATCATTCCCGTAAAGAAACTGAACATCCTCTAAATGACCTAAACCATACATTTTAACTAGCACTCCTTTATACAAACTCGCTGCTAGCATGCAAACAACATGGAGAAGGAAAGCATAGAATAAATGAAATGTTCCAGCAAATGGGGAGGTCCAAGATTATAAAGAACAAGAGGGGAAAGAGACAAAGAAGAGCTGAGCAAAGAAATTCAGAGCTTGGCTCATCTCAGCAGCCCTAGTATGTCCCAAAGCTGAGTAAAGCCTGAATTCTTGGAGTCTGTTCCAAGTATCTTTGTTCCTCTCACATCGATGAACTCACTGGCAAAACATCCATCTCCTCCAGCACTACTCCACTTCCTACTGCCAGTATCATTACATGGGTTTAAAAGGCAAAGGTCTACAAAAGTATGTTCCAACCCAACAAATCACCCACACGAGGAGCAGTAAGAACTGATACCATGCTGTTATGTTTGCACTAGTTTTATTTTTAACTAATATGGAGCATTAAGGTTGCACACTTGCACAAAAATTAAGAAAAGCTACAATTAAGACTGCTTTGTGCAACCTTCATCCCCTGCTTTGTGCACTTGTGTTAACATGGTCTGTACTTAATATCTCACATTCTATACTCTTGAGACGGGCATTCTCTAGAAATGAACTGGGAAGAACAAATGAAGAATTGTTATACCCTTAATCTCCTGCTGGCTTGGAGACTTAAGGAAACAGAGACACAAATGAGACTGCAAAAAGGCAAAACAAAACCAGAAAACAAGGCGACCAAAAGCTACTCTTGCCACTGACACTGAGCTCCTGTATGACAGTAGCCCAGTCCTTTCCTCCAACTTTACAGCTACTTTTTGTACGTTTCTTATTTTACAGTTATCTATTTAGATAATCTGCAATCCAATTTGTGTACCCACTCAGCACACCCGGCGACAATTAGGACATGTACTTTAAATACACGAATTGCTTTACACTATAAAATGCAAATGGAGGCAGGGCAGAGTTTCAGTAACATTCCTGCCAGGTGAAGGAAGGCCATTACTAATGCAATACTTAGATGTTATAGCAATAACCAGCAAAGGCAGCCTCTGGAGTAACTTAATGAATCTGCTCTTTGGGAAGGCTTTTGCTAATAAAGTTTAAATGAAACTGGAGCTGATCAGAAAATGGTAAGTATAAAGCTAAATACTAGACAGTAGTGAAATAAACGAATACAGAATACCTTAATGTGCTACAAAACAAAGAATTATGTGAACGGGTGAATTCATAGTTAAAATATACAGCTACAGCAACTCCTTAAGCTGAGCCAAGAACACTGCACAATTCATACCTCCAGACAAAAATAAAGGCCAACCTGAACAGCAAATCATGAGCTGAGGTTGTAAATAGCCTGTGCAGTTAAATCCTTACAGAAGCTAGCCAAGTCTATGCAAGTTCTAAGAAAAAAATGTGCTAAAAAGACGTTACAGATGCATTTTTAAATACCCGAATCAAAAGAGGATAAAACCACACAAACAACCCTGCAACCTCCCCAGTATTTACCTTACTGCAGTAAAGCATCCAAAGCTCATACAGCCTCTCTCGGGATGCCATTCCTTCCCTTCCTCTTTCCGTCGATACCAGCTACTTTTGCTCAAGATCCATGCTCAGTTCCCAGGTGCTCTTTCCGCAGTTTTGCTTTATTATTACAGTTGTATCATAACCCGAGGAGCCAAGGATGAAAACAACAGGGTCTCAGTCTCTCCTTTTCGAGTAAATAACGAAGCACAACACAAGCAACTGCAGATAAATGTCAAGCATGTCCGTTCTTCGCCAGCGCAGCTTCGGTTTTAATCTCTGAAAGTGAAAACACACCCTTCAGGCCTTAGGCAGACGGAGGAAAAACCAAACTGCACTCGCAGCCCGCGGACCCCGCGGCGATGGGGCGGCGGCAGGCGCGGTGTCCCTGTCCCTGCGGCGCGGCCGGTCGGGGCTGCGGCGCTGGGGGCTCTCCCGGTGTGCGGGAGCAGCGGAGGCGGCAGCGGGGCGGCCGGGCAGGGCTGCGGGTCCGGCTGCTCCCGGCCCCAGCCCGGCACTTGACAGCGCTGCCGCC
>VWZD01007189.1:113932-128879 GCA_013396695.1 Sakesphorus luctuosus | reverse complement strand
AAAATTGTCATGAACTTGACTGCAAAAGCTCAAATTGGTTTCCAAATTCCCCTAACGATAAACTGATTCAACTTGTTAAATTATGTAAATATAATGAATGAAACTGTGGTTAGTCAGCAGTGGCTGATCCACAGTTCTGTAACATGTCATTCACCTGGATGCTCTAGAATACTTACTGCAAATCCTGTAGCAAAGGTGGTGATCAGATAAGATACCATGATCCACTGGGCACAAAGAACACAACAAATAACTCACCCTGGTATATATTCAATTCCCTGTTTCATTCCCAGAGATCAAAGACCAGCAATGCCAAAGGCCATTTTCCTGGTTCTCCTTGAAATTCCTCCAGATGTTTGGCCAGCTCTCCCATGTTCATTCCTTTGCCCACTGGAGTTGTTCATAGCCCCAGGGTTCCCCAGGTCACCCTGGGCTCTCACCTGCCCTTGCACTTAGTGACCTTTCCTAGGCCTGAGTCTATCCAGCACTGACAGAGTTGCTGGGAGCTGCAATTTTCCTTGCTCCCTCCATCTCTCTGACTGGAAGACACCCTTTTAGCTCTTACAGCCCCACCTCCTGCCTCCTGGAAAAGAAGAGCTGCATCCTCCATCTGGAGGAGTTCCCACCCTTCAGCAGGGGGACAGCAAAGGAGATTGTGGGGACTGTGCCACTGAAAGGTGACATAGACTGTGGGTCACACCAACACTTAGTCATCTAAAGGCTGAGCTCTTCTGTGTGCAGGGCAACAAGCAGCAAAGAAGGGCCTCAACACACTTGAGGGACTTCACATCTGCCCAAGGGATAAAGGCTGTGACACACCCCACCTACAGGGGGTTACACTGGCCAGCAGCCACCAGCAGGCACAAAGGTGACAAGGGAAAAAGCTTGCAGAGTGGGCTGGGGGTCAGGAGAGCTCCATTTCCCCCATTACGTATGGAGACAGGGACTCACCTTCCCTACAGGATTGCCTGTCTCTCCATGCAGCCAAAGGAGTAGAATGATAGTGACCATGACAGCAAAGCAAAAGAAGGAGCAAGGAAAACCTCCATTCTTTGTTGGATTTGGGGGGGAACAATCACACAGAACCTACAGGATGGACATGAGCTCAGACCCATCCAGCACAGGTTTAGGAGAGACAGGTCCTGTCTATCCAACCTGATATCCTTTTATGATCAGGTAACCTGCCTGGTGGATGAGGGGAAGGCTGTGGATGTGGTCTATCTGGACTTCAGCAAAGGCTTTGACACCATCTCCCATAACATGCTTCTGGAAAAGCCGCAGTCCACAGCTCAGACAGGAGCACTCTCTGCTGGGTTAAGAGCTGGCTGGAGGGTCGAGCCCAGAGAGTGCTGGTGAATGGGGCTGCATCCAGCTGGGAGCCAGTCACTAGTGGTGTCCCCCGGGGTCAGCGTTGGGCCCAGTTTTTGTGTAACATCTTTATTGATGATTTAGATGAGGGGATTGAGTCCATCATTAGCAAATTTGCTGATGACACTAAGCTGGGGAGGGGGTGTCAATTTGCTGGAAGGCAGCAAGGCTCTGCAGCAGGACCTGGACAGGCTGGAGGGATGGGCTGATTCCAATGGGATGAAGTTCAACAAGGCCAAGTGCCGGGTCCTCTACTTTGGCCACAACAACCCCCTGCAGTGCTACAGGCTGGGGACAGATTGGCTGGAGAGCAGCCAGGCGGAAAGGGACCTGGGGGTTTGGATTGACACGAGGCTGAACATGAGCCAACAGTGTTTTACCTGTTGGCAATACATTTGTTTAAGCCCCTCTGACCCTGTTGACATTTACCTTCCCAACAGCAGCCTCTGATCATCATGACATAAGGCAGTATGAACTATTAATTAAAGACTTTTCATATTTCATACTCTCACTTGCATATATGATCTAATTAGCAATTGACATACTTTTTTCACATACTAGAATTTGAGAAAAGTATTCAAAATTACCTGATTTTTTTAAATTTCCTGACTATACTCCTAATAAATGATGAGATCTCAATGTTAACTCTTCTGAAATTACAATGACTTAATTTTGAGTTTCTAAAGTTAACTATTAGCTGCCAATTTGAGATACACAGCCTTTACCATTCTAGTCCACATCAAAGCATTAAAAAGGTCTCAAGGACATCATTCTGAAGAGGGCAAAAGAAAGCCCTAGCTATACAGGGTTTCCTTCCTGGAAGAATAACACCTTTGAGTTTGGTGTGGGTTATGGATGAATTTTCTTTAGATGCTGAAGCTTCATTATGCAACTGTGCAGATGTAGCCATGACCATGTCTAAAAATTCCAGCTGTTTTTACCTTCAAGGCAAAAATTCAAGAGTACTTTAACTCAGGTTTCTCTGCATGTCATAACACCTATTTTCTGCTAAGGAAAAAATCATTTAGAACTTCTGCCTCACAGCAATTACTTTTTTCATCAGTTAAAGCAGTTAGTACACTGTGACCTGCATTAGCTCAGTTTAGAAGCCAATCTAATAGTAGTAAGCCTTTCTGAGCAGGAAGAGCCTTCGTGTTCTCTATTCAGGGGATGAAGAGAGATGATACTATCAACAGTCCTTATCAAATAACAAATGCAAACCCAGTTCTAACTCAGTCCTCAGAGCTATGAACCATTAGTTCCCTCATAATATTTTAACTCAAAACTATGTAAAACAGATAATGCATCATGTTCATGAAAAAATTATTTGTTTCTAGTATTCATCTGTGTTTTCATTATAGTTATTTCACATTTCAAGTATGTCACATATGACAATACTGCTGCATCTAAGTACACAACAATGATGAAGCCAATACAGGACATCTGAAGATAACACAACAGCAAACAAGCTGTAACTTGCATATATAACTGCATTTACAAAAGATAACCACTACTAACTTTATTAGAGAAGCTGAAGAAAGGAAAATGTATATTAAGAAACAAAACTTTTCCCTTATTCTCAGCAATATTGTAGACTACCTTACCTATGACAGAAATTAGATTTGATATCCAGGAAACATTTTTAGACACACTGCTACATGGCAAGTTAGTTTATTTTTTTTTTTTCTTTAAGGATCATCAGTAAAATACTGTGAATTTCATGGTTAAAAGCAGTCTCTGAATAGCCAAAAGTTGTATTTCTATATTATCTGTAGCAGTAATTATTGCCTTTCTGCTAAAATTGTCACTGTGCTGCCTTTATAAAATTAGGTAACTGCTATTTATTTGGGAATTTACTTTAGGATGAACATCCCTAGGATTCAAGAATTCAATGCTTCAGTCCCGGGTGCAAGAGACAATTACTTCATCTCTCTGTAGCACGAGTTAATATATCTCACATTTCAAAAATAGCAACAGAAAATCATACCAAAGGAAAATATTCTACTGCAAATCTAAGGTGAGTATAAGGAAGCAAATAAGCTGTGACAGATTTGGTTACTTAATGTACCACTGGGATGTGCCCAGATCCTGAGGTAATAAAAACAAAAATTCATACAGAACAGAATAGTCTAATTCACGTACAAAGCACTGAGCCCAAAGCACCAGGTGTTCCCTGGGGGGACATAATACAGCAGTGATGAAATAATTGAATTAAAGAAGAAAAATCATTTAGATTAACCAATCCCAAGTCAGAACAGTTGACACTTCACACCGTAAGGTATTAAAGGCAAGGAGATAGAAAAGATGGTGACTCTGGACAGCTGAGAAGACTTAATGTTCAGCCTGAACCAGAATATCCCACGGGAGTCAAGGTATGCCACAAGGTATGGTAAAATATATGTGAAGTATATCAAGGAATCCAGTGGTAAGGAAGAAATATCCTATATTTTTCTGGGTTATGAAAACAAACCCACTATTTTAGAGATTGTGCAAATACTGCAGTTTAGGGAAATATATTGTGCTACATATTTCCAGATCAGTCTTGTTACAGAAAGTCACTCATGCAGTGTTTTCATGTAAGGGATGCCTACCAATTTTGCAGAAGATTCAGATCTTTAATTAAAAGAATACTACAAAAATAAAAGGTCAGGAGCCATAAGTTTAAGGCATAATCAAAACCTCTTCAATTTCAAGTATCTCAAAATTACAATGAGCTTGGATCCAGGATTTTCATGCTGTTCACTTTATAGCTATAAATATGGAAGGAGAGAAATTAATCTAAAACCAAAATAACTCCCCTACCTTTTACTATTTGGTGTGCACATTTATAATCACAAAAGTATTCTTCTGGAACAGTTAAAATCTCAGAAGTAATACAATAACTGTTTAGACTAAACTAGTTGGTGACAATCTGAAAGCAACCAGGTACACTGGAATTTTCTCTTCTTGATTTTACTGTAAGTGACCAAAGGACCCTCTATGACTGACAGTTCAAAGAAAGTTTTTTCCACACTGGAATGAAATAGAGCAATGTGAATTTCACAAGTGCTCTGCTTTGGCATCAGCAGTGTTAATATTATTGGATAGTTATAAAGAAAGCATTAAAAAACCTCCTCAACTCTCCAACAACAAGCAACAGTCAGTGACATTGTCAAAGGAAAAAGAGGAAAGAAAAAACAAGCTCAGCTGAATAATTCATAAAAATGCTTCCAAAACTATTCAAGAAAAGCATAAAAAGAGAATTTTATATATTTCTGGAATAAACATTTGACTTAACACTGCTTGTAGGCATGTGGCCTGGCCTACTAAATATCCATTTAATGTAAAACAAATTATGATACAATTTTATAAAAATTGACAAAAAATTTAGCCATAATAATAAACATGCCACTGTTTACTGCATCAAGAGTTTGTAGTGTCTCTGTTGGCAGTTTCTGAAGAGTCTGTTCACCATCTGTCTTCTCTGGTGATCAGGGGCACTGAAACTGCTGTCGGTCTTCATATAGAGCAACAAATGAAATTACTCCTGAAACAAATAGATATCATGTGTTATATTATCCAGGCATTAGGTTTAAAAAAAACAGACTGCCAGACATGTCCAAGTATTTCCTCCATTCAAAAGTAATAAAAAATGAAGTGAAACTTCCACTCTAGGTGTCAGCCATCCAATTATAATTTATGGGATTAAAAAATACATCTTGAGCAAGTACAAGGAAATTAACCCCTTTTTCTCCCCAAAGTGCTTTTCTACATACCTGAAAAGATCTGTAAGGAGTACCTGAAAATAATCAGTAATAAGAAATACAAGGAAACCCACTTCATAAAAGTTATAAAATACAGTGGTCACTAACAGTACCTGTCTTGGGTTGAGCTGGCAAAACGCCAACTGCCCAAGTACAGAGAAAAGGTTCTTCTCCCCCCAACCAGCCAAGAGAAAAAGAAGAGGGAGAGGGAAAAAAACCTTCCAAATGAGGTTTCTTCTGAAACTAACTACATGTATTTATACAGAAAAGAGAAAATTAAAAGAAAACTACAATATAACACACACACAAGTTATATGTAACAAGAAATAACCTCCCACACCCCAATTAATACAAAGTGTATTACTCTAGATTCATAAGTACTCCAAAACCAAAAGACACCCAGCAAGAAACAGAAAGAGTAACAACAAAATATTTCTACTTCCCTGAACTTAAACAAAAGGCAAGGAGTGGCAATAGCAGGAGCGAGGCCTAACAGGGCATCATACCGGCAACACGTCTTCCCTGCACCTCAGCCATGGTGGAACTGAACTAAGCCACACCCACACACTGGATTTTACTCCTATTGAGATGATGTAAGATGGTGTGGAATACAACACCATTAGCTAGAAGAAGTCAGCTGTCAGCTAGCCCGGCCCAGCTCAAGGCAGCTGACAATTTCAGGCCCAAATCTGAACTCCAAGGCCCAAATTTAGGCCTACCTGGCTAAACCCATAACAGTACCTTATTCCCAGCACAATTTTTTTATGCATAATCTTGGTTCTTTCTGGTGTTTTTTGTTTGTTTGGGTTTTGGTGGGTTTTTTTTGGTTTAGTTTGGTTTTGGTTTTTTGTTTAAACAGAGTGTCTCATTCTAGTGCTATAGGATAATAAATGTAATAGCTAGAATATTCTTGTGATCTGTTTTTGTACTGTATGCTAAAATGTAATCAAGTATGTCAAGAAGATAAAATACAGAGCGACAGTAAAACCAGGATTTGTAAGTTGGCAGATCCCTATTTAATAATAAAAAAAAGTTTTAAAAAATCTAGTATATATATGGTTCCTTTAAATAACACTAAAGTCATTCTGGAAGATCTGATAAATAAGCAGGTTTCATTTCTTCTGTTATGTGCCTCTGCATAAGAATTTTAAATCTACACAAACTTTTTGAAATACTACATATAGAAACCATAGTATCTAAGTTACTGTTCCTCAGTCTTTCAATATATTCTGGAAAGTTTCCAAGCTGGAGTAAATATATGTTGCAGGTTTAATTCTTGCCTCATACATACAATAAAAAACTAATTTGAGGATGTGATTTATTTTATGCTGTTACATGGCAAAAAAAATTCCCATTTGAGATTCTTGAAATTTATGTGCAATATCTCCCAAAGGGAACTCATTTAAAGTGTGTTATTAAGGGCTTGAGAAAACTATTCATAATGGAACTTTTAATATTTGAAATGGAGAACTAAAATGAGAGTCCCAGATGAATTTGATTTGAAAGTACCTCCATCTAATGCTATTTTTTTCTTTCTCCAGCTTTGAGTGGGATAGATGTGTGGTAACAGATCACATAGCAGAGAGAATGTGCTGTCCTCACTGAGAAGCTGAATTTAGTGCCTTTCTGGCCAATGGAACAGCTAAAGCTAAACAGTAGGGCTCAGGTGGGACCTGGAAAAGGGAGCAGCAGCGAGGGGAGATGGCACCACACAGGTCACAACACTTGGCTCGGGAAGCTGCCGAGACTTTGGCAACCAGGACATGATCAAGCCTTCTGTACAGGCACCTGCACACACCAGTCTCATTTGCAGTTCTTGAGGATTAACTTCTTCCCCCACAGACTTCTGCAGAAAGCTGCATGGAACTAGAAGATTTTTAAGGTTCTTTCCAATGCAAACCATTCTATGTCTCTAATTTAATTTCGGAGGGATCAATTTTAATAAAATGGCCTCTTGATTACTTTTGACAGTAATACTGTGCTAGAAGGATGTTACTCTTAAAAGAAAAAAAAGGCAAATAAAACATAACTGAAGTCAGATGTTACCAGGAAGCCTTGAAAAACACAGGATTTGTTCATGATAATCTCATTGGTAGCTATGCCAGGTGGCAATTTCAACTGACAAGTTATTTTTGCTTAGAAGGATTAAATTAAATAATTACATCAAAGAATCTTTTTCTTTGAGAGACAGAAACTCGGTAGCACAGATATTTCAACCAAAGTTGAAATCAAAACAAAAAAAATGGAAATAGGTTTGTACTTAAATCCAGAGGAACTATACAATATATAATTTTAAATTTAAAAAACCCCATTCAAATCTCATATTTTCTTCCCTCTGTTGAGAAATTTCTATAAAAATACAAATAAAAGAAACTGAGAATAAAGTAACGTAAAAATAAATAAGCCAAAACATAAGCATTTTAAATAAAAAGTTATACAAATTGCTAACACTACTCCCAGTATAGGAGCCAGAAATTGAGTCAAAATGGGCAGAAAAGCGATTGCAATTTGAAGACATTATGAATATTATTTTAAAAATCTTGAAAGATAAAATAGATGTGTAATGAGTAAAAAAATAAAACCATTAAGGAAAGCTCTTGGGAATTAAATCTGAAGAAATACTCAAAGTATAAATATTGATGTAAGATGATACATTTAATGGCACAAATAGCTAATGGATCTTAGGATAAATATGGACTAATGTGTTGGTTTAAAGGTAAACCAGCAGGAGAAAGAAAGCCACCACAAGAGAGATTATAAATCAGAGCTACAATTTAATAAAAATATTACAATAAATGCCATAGAACAAAGAGAAAATGGTTCTAACCCATAAAACCCAGAAGTGTAACCAAGCCCCTGGGGCACAAACACAATGATGTTTGTTAGCCCCTGTGCTGAGCCCCATGTGGTCCCCCCGAGTCCAAAGTAAAGGAGATGAAAAACCTGTTGGTGCAGATGACAGTTGCAGCCTGGTTGAGAGTGGTGGTCTCATCCTGTCGAAGTTCTGGTCCTCCTCTGGATACACCAAGAGGTCCTCAAAGTCCCCAAACCTCCAAGATTATAACCCCTCAGGTCCAGGTGGGACTGCCCAGTACCTCCCGTAGGGCAGGGAATTACACAGTGGGTGATCTCACTCTGTGAGTCATGGGGTAATTTGGAATCATTGATGGCCCATTAGCAGACATGACACCTCAGGCTGGATGTGGATGTGCTAATGACTTCCTGGAGGGAAGTTATGACAGCTCTTATCTCACAGGCTTCTTTCACACCCAGTTCACAGCCTGAGGGATCGGGTGTGCCCTGGGTAGCTGCTACAAATGGTTCATTGTTAACAGTTCATGGGAAATGAATAGAGGGTGTGGAATACATAGCTTTGGTCACACCCACACAGTGATAAACTGGCTCCAGCTTGCTGAACTAGGACAACCAATTAATCTGACTTTATGTCTCAATATGTAGTCCAAATATTATTTTGGTCAACGGAAGCACAATAATAGAGAGGAGGAAAGTGCAAGAGAGAATTCATTAATTTAAATATCATCCTTACCATCAATATGCTTGAAAGATACAAACAATTATGAGAAAATGAGTAAAAAAATTCTAAAATTATAGCTTTCAAGATGATTAAAAAGCCTTGGCTAAATGCTGAAAATCAATATATTCAGAAATTTCAAAGACTTCTTATAGTGAATAATATTTTGTTATACTTAATTTTAAATATTTAGTAATTTTTCCTTATAGTCCGCAATATATAGTTTCCTTCTAGTCACAGTGGAGGATTTTCTTTACCAACTGCATTTCAGAATCATGTGCTGTGCATATGTGCATGTGGGAGAAAGAGGGTCACAATATGAATGATAACAGTTTTAAGGAAAGAAATGGTAAAACAAACAGTGCCTTTTTTGCTCTGCACAAAACATGCCCTCAAAATCATCAAAACAATGGGCTGAAGCACTCTGAATAATTACTTCTTATTTGCAGAAAACATTGCAACGTTCGAAAAGTTCCAAAAGCATAAATTGTCTCTTCTTAATGTGACAAAGAAACTGCAATATGAAAGGACATAGGAGCATGTAACTCCAACTGCACTAGGAGAGATGGAAAAAGTATGGCAGGAATCATCTTCCCAGGTGGTGGCACATATGAATAGAGTGGCTTTCCTTCACAGAACTCCAGTGATCCATCAGAAACATTCATGGTACTCAAGCAACCAGAAAAGCCTCCTAACTTTGTCATTATTACCAATAAATTAGATTCAATCTGTCAGGGTGTCACAGGTGAAGTGGAAGTGCTCAAAGCAAAGGTACAGGCAGCTGCTGGAAAGACAGCAAAAGCTACAAGAAACTACAGAGATGGTCTTCGTCCCTCATCTGTTTTTCATGATTCCACTGAAATTAGAGGGATTAGCAGATCAATTTTCAAAACTTCAGCAAACAAAGAAATGGACAATATTTATTTTCTTTAGCACCAATGTTGAAGGAAAATATATCTAAAACAAGTACAATCAACTCATTTATAGGCCAGACTGTATAGGCATGATCTTCACCGTCTCACTGGATCTGACAACTGCACCTGACAGGCCACGGCTTGGAACATTTTTCTTCAAAAGCTCCAAGCAGTGAGGAAAATCACTGCTCTAAGTATAGGTATAGTTAAAAAGTTAATGAAAGGTCATATATAAAATTAGAAAGCTCCTTTCCAAAAGCTAGGGTTTTTTAAGGATAAAAAGCCACTGACTGTGACAGGTGTGTAGTTTTTTTGCACAAGACATACTCAAACATGAGCATTGGTCTGTTCCAGAAAAAATCTGGTCTATTCTGTGGAAAGCAGAAATAAAAAAAATGGATAAAAGATAAAGTATCCGTAGAAGATGCCTTATCAGGCCTAAAGGAAATTGCTCTATTACTCAGAAAAATTATACCTAATGACAGAATCTTGTGTGAGGTGTTTATTAGCTGTAATTTCCATGTTACAGCTGTCATGCAGCTACAAACCTGCTGAAGCACATAATATTAGACCTTTACTGGAATGCTTCCAAATGGACTTTCGAAAAGATCAGGGCCCACTTTTTGCTTAGCAACTATAAAACAGCAAGACAGAAAGCAAAAGAAGCATAATTTTGCAGCTATATAATTTTGCAGCTAAAAGGACTTTGAATGTAAATGAAAAATGCAGACCATTTGCTCAGTACAACAACCTACACTGTAAAAGTTCTTTTATGAGTATTTATTTTATTATGACGAAAATAATTCTAGAACACCAAGGCTACAAATTTTATACATATAAGTTAGGAAGTTCTAAACTTGAAATTATCCATGGGCTCTAGGATAGTCTTCAACTAACTAGATATCTAAATAGTTGTTCTTTTTTCCTTGCAGAATAAAATCTACTCGCTATGTGGATAGCTTTTGAGCATCGCTTTTCGTTTTCAATCATTTAGAATGTTGTCCCCATGGATTATTTACTCTTTTCTGAACAAATCCACCAAACAAAATAAAGAATACCTTTCTTAGGGGTAAAAAAAAAAAAAACAGTTATACTTTGCCTGTAGCATTTCAAACCTGGAAAAGACTAAGATTCTTGAGCCCTAACTAGTTCCCACTTGGATCACTTACATCTAATCTGTGATCCTCAAGCTTCAGGGTGGATGTTGAAAAATCTTGAAAGTGTCAAAAATGCATATATATCAGCTTTGACACTAAAATTTCCCAGTGTTGGAGTAGATCGGGAATTTATAAAATGGCAAGAATATTATAAAAGATGGATCGACGAGGATGCCAAGATTGGGGAGCCCACTTCAGCTGACATGAGTGCTGTTCGCTGAGTTTACGAAGATCCTCATTGTCATGTTTCTTACATTAATGTTTCTCCAGTTTAATAAAATATATGACAATATGTCTACCCTACCCATTTTTCCCTTAGTCATTCCTATCCAAGTTTCTTCATCCCACAAACCCCTAGGGTACCTTCCCGCCAACCCATTCCTGATTGGCCCCAGTTTGGTGCAGTGCACCACTTTCCCTATATGGTTATGCTTGAACCCTGCTCCCTCATTGGTCCCGTCTCCGTTCCTCCCCTTAATTTGCATATGGACAAATGGGATGCTTCGCTCCTCCCCTCTCCGCCCATTAATCTGCCCATGTTTTAGAGAATTCTGCTGTACCCAATATAAGCCGGGCACACCCAATAAAGTTGCTTCTCTCTGTGGACTCTCAAGCTGTGTGGATCTCTTCCTTCGGGGGACTGACGCCGGTTTGGGAGCGGGAGGAGCTGCCCTAGGCCTTGAAGGGGCTTGATGCAGAGGAGCTCATAGCACTGCTCCTCGAGACCTGACTCTTGAGGCCGTGAACCTCTGCCCACTGTATCAGTGGACATTTTACATCCACTGATATCCCAGGACCAGAGAATTCTGCTTTGGAGAGCAAATATGACTTCCCAGCCTTGCACAGGCTGAAGCAGACATTTCCACTCTCCCTGAAGTCACAATGTAAGAAATTCCTAACACATTACCTTAGACAGCACAACTGGTAGTTAGGTTTATTTCAAACCTAACATCAGACAACAAAATCAGCTGCTGCCTTTTAAACCAGTGGCCTCTCTTCCCTCCAAAGCAGCTGAATCATTAGAGGGTGTGCACAAATTTGTGTGACATAACCAAAACTGTCTCTGCTCCAGAGGAAGAATGAATGATTAAAGCAAGCACTGAGTCAGGGAGTGGATATTATTTGACTGAGCCCTGTTCCTATCAAAGCCTAACTTTAGCCTTCTATGAAGTTGTTTTAAAGTGTAAAAAAATAAATGAACTTTTCTGAGAAAAAGAGCATATTCCCAGCATTTGAACCAGCAACTTTTTGTCAGGTTAGAGACTGACTGTTCCCTCTTTTAGCACTCAGTGAACAGAAAATACTTCAAAACCTAATGGAAACCATTGTAATAAAAGTCAAAGGAGTGACAGAACAGAGGAGATGTAGATCTGGACATGCCATCTATGTCCCTTTGAAGGCATGGCTTTTATCACCTGGTATTAATTTGCTGTATGATAGATCCCTTGGAGCCTCTTCCACTAAAACTTTCAGTGTATATAAAAGAACTGGGGATTTTCTAAGGCAGAATATTCCTAAATCTTTAATGCTTAAAAAAAGTCGCAAGTTAAAATTAAGTACATCCTCAATATTTCCCGCTGCATGGTTTTGAATATCACAATTGCATTGAACACTGACTTCTATTCATATAAAGTGATTTTTTTTTTCCTTAGGGCTACAAATCAGGGCACAGAAGTCTTCCTATGGCCCTAAGCCAAACTTTGTTACAAGTATTCACTGCTTTGCACAAATCTCCTGTGAACTGGGATGGCATTATTACTTACATTTTACGTATCAAGTACTAAAAGTAAAATGGTCAAAAAAGCAGTTTGGCATCCTCGGGGACAAGAGTTAATAGCTTTCTAATGTTGAGAAAACAGCTGTTGTTAATCTCGATCATCTAAGAATGTAGCAGCAAAAAGTGCTTAGAGTTAGGAATCTACAGAATCAAAACTATACTGTCTTGGGTTGAGCTGGTAAAATGCCAACTGCCCAACACAGAGAGAAAAGTTCCCCTCCCCTCGTTCTCCAACCAAGGGAAAAGGAGGGAGAGGAGAGAAACCTCCAAACCCAAAGTAATAAACTTATATTATACAAAAGAAAGACAATTGAAAACAGAATATGATACAATACATATATATATACAAATGTGAGAAAAAACCCCCAAACTAACAACAATAGCTACTGAGTCACCCAACCAAATAATACAGATTCCAACCACCCAAACCCCACAAAACATCCCAAAAACTCTTCCAGAGAAATCTCCCAGTAATAGAGGAGAAAATTAACAAGAATATGTTGACCTCCCCAGATAACACAGCGTGGATTGCAGTAAAGCCTAATCTCGGCAGAGACAGAGCAGTGTGTCCTGACGGGCTGGAGGCAAAGACCAAAAGAGGCAGAAGCTCCTCCTCTCTCTCTTTTTATACCTCTCGGAGCTTCTTGATGATGTCAGATGATATGAAATACCTTTTGGTTGCTTAAGTCAGGTGATGCTTGTCCCTTCTAATCTATGTCACATCCTTTGGGCCTGCTAAAAACAGGCCTAGATAAGGCCTAGTTGAAACTAAAGCCAAAACTACCACATATACTTTGGACTAAGAGATTTATCCATTATTAGAAAACCTTCTATTTAAGAAGTTTTTCACATCTGGGTTTGGTTTCCTGAATGCTATTCATTCATTTATGACAGACTCTTCTGTCGGAGCAGACCAGACCGAGAAAGAATTACAGGCGCTGGGCAGATGAGGACACTGAGGCCCAGGATCCCGGGCAGCGCGTGCAGCGACAGAATCGGGACCATGAGACCTTCCACATGGACACTGTACCCTTAAAAGATGGCTACGATCCAAGTTTCTTCTTCCCACAATGCCCCTGGAATTCTCCCACACACCTCGTTCTCCCTATTGGTCCCTTTGCCGCTCCTCCCTTCCCTCCTCCCCTTCGTTTGCATGCACCCAATGGAGTGCGTGACTCCTCCCCATCTCCTCCCCATCTCTGCCCCTCTTCCCCACCCTCATCCGGGAACTTTGTGCGTGCCCCCTTATAAGCAAGCGCGCTCTATTAAACCTGGGTTTTCCTCATGGACTCTTGCCTGGTCTGCGTCTGTTCCGGCCGGAGGGGTCGCGCTGGGCCGGGAGCGGGAGGAGCTGACCCTAGCTTCTAAGGAGCATGATCTTAGGAAGCGCCGCCGCTTGCGGCTCGCCGCTTTCCTAGCCTTGCTCCTGGGAGCGTGAAAAACCCCTCCACTATATTAGTGGAATTATTCATCCACTGAGTCTCTTCTGTTTCCATAATTCCCTCCCAAGCACTCTTGTACTTTGGACTGCTGAGAGTTGCTACAATAATTACCCTACATGGAAGAAAAAGACTGATTTTACAGCCTCATTCTCAAAACCATATTTTTCATATTATGAGGTAAAGTGAGTACCATGGAATTCTAGAACTATTACTAAGCATTCAAAAATTATGAAATGAGAATTGTTACAAAAATTATTTTCAGGACAAAACTGATTATGAAATGCTAACATTGGTTAAACCAAGCAAGAGTTTTGCTGTTGTGTCATAAGAATACCATCACAAACATGGATGGACACAAATTATGAACAATTAATTTGAAATATCCCAAGCCTCCACAGATCTCAAAGAAGGAACTGAGTTCACTACATTCTATTTATGTACTCTTGCCTTGTGCTCAACAGATTGAACACTAGTTAAGGGGACAAATCAAATTCTGGTCTCTGCCTTTAAATCCTTGATTCTAGTGTGGCTAAAATAACTACAGATATTCACCAGATTTTGGAAAATTAAATTTAGACCCAAGAACTTGGTGATAATGCAAAAATCATTACTTTCTACTGAGGCAGTTTTCATGAGACCAATTAAGTGCATAAAGTTGTATATATGCTGGCATTTTTGAAGGACTTGACCACATATTTAGCAGTAAGATACCTTTACAAATAAAAATATGAGCCAGCATAAAAACCGTATCACCAGTAATTATAGCATTATTTCTAGAAGAAAGATTATGCAGGACAAATGTAAGTATTAAATGTAAACAGATCTAATCTGCTAATTTATAGGGATATTTTATATATTTGAGTTCTTTCCTTAGTTTAGAAGACAACTAAGATATTTATATGGACCAGAAAAGAAGGGCTTCCCCCAAAAATCACCACAGCTTTGAAATTTAAGAGTTTTAATCAGAAAAATGTACAGGAATGAAGGATAACAGTTCTTAACTACATAAATATACAC
>VWZD01007189.1:17852-105218 GCA_013396695.1 Sakesphorus luctuosus | reverse complement strand
TAGTTCTGCAGAAATTCATGGAATTTTACAGTCTGATAAGCTGTAATTCCCACTGCATTCACCCTAGCAATATCAGATGATGAATAAAAAAGCTTCACAGCAAACTTCTCACTATTGTATTATAGTAATCAGAGTGAAGAGTATAACCTGATAAAAATCCCCACCACACCTCAACATCTGAATGACTTCCAACTTTTATAGGCCAGACTTTCCTGGTCTGAAACTCCTTTGACTGTCTGCTGGTCTGACTATCCCTCCAGGTTTCTAGAAGGAAACTGGAACAGCATCATTAGTTTTCTCCATTTAATAAATGAGGCTAATTTGCTTAAAATTAAATAGCCCCTGGCTTGTTCAGATCTACCCTGGGGCCAGGGCCAGTGTAAAACAAGATGCAGAATCGGCAAGCCATCTCCAGTCTATTTTCCCTGGCTGCACAGAGGAAAGCTTTATTAGAAAACATGTGTTAGTAAACAGCAGGACCTGAGACACTGTCCATGTTCTAAACACAGGCCAAAGATGCTTGTAGAGCATCTGGGTCATCTATTAGATCAGAAATAATTTTCATTCACCCAGGAATCTCTACAAACATGGACAAATCTCTTCAGAAAATATTCACAATGTTAGAAAAAGGAGCAGATAAAATTACCTGAAGGGTGGTTAATTTGACAGTAATTTGGCAACACAAAATGACAGTGATACCTGAAATAATTAAAATAATTAGAACAAACTGCCACTCATACTGTGTTTCGTTGCTGGAATCTGAATCCAGAGGAACTGTGATTTGAACGGTGAATGCTGACCTATTTATTCTACTTCAGGAGGAATAAATATTTTCAGAATATACTAGAAGGAAATAGGGCCACTTAGCGGTGTAACTAACAAGTAGTGTGTGTTTTTATATCAGCTTTTAGGAATCAGAAGCAGACAAAATCCAAATAATGATGACTAATAAGATCTATTCCTTTGCATTTATCTTGCAAATTGCTCTGTTTAATGGAAAATGAGAATGTTCAAAATGACAGATTAGGACTCTAATTCTCTCTAAAGCTCTCTTCACTCAACAAAGAATTCTGTGAGAAGCAGAACTAATGAAGATTTTATTGGGTCTTTTTGCTCAATGAAACTATCAGTTTTCATAAAATGTGTAAGAATTGCCAATCTCTGAGACATCCCTCCATCTTGGAATGGGATGAAAGGACTGTGACCAAAATGGTCAAAAAAAGTGCATGGCAGAGACATTGTGGAGGCAATCCCAAATGTCTTCCCTTTTTCAATCTTTTTAGAGTGACTCTGTAGGAACTGGTAAACAAAAAACCCATGTCATAAGTACATATATAAAGTAAACAAAGTTTCGCGGAGACAAAGGACTTCACAACACAAACCCATAGGATTTAAATGAAGACATTTTATTCTACACAGCACACAGATTATATAGGGTTACAGGTACATCTTATTGGCTAAAAAGGTCTTACTTTCACACGTTAGAACTTCTAATTGGTTACAAGCTTAATATCTCACAAGTCCAGTGTTTACATTATCTCATCCTGATGTTTAGAGGTTGGTGTCTGGAGTAGAGCCAGGCAGTTGGGATGCTCCCAAGGCTGTACTTGTTAGGGAGTAACCAAGGCCTAACGGACAAATAGCAGGTGTGTGACCTTGCTTGTTTGCCATATCAGCAGGATCCTCTTTTGCTGGGATATCAGCAGAATTCTCATGGCTAGAGCAGTTGAATTCTCATGGCCAGAGCAGTTTGGATGGCTCAGAAATTCACTTTCTGCAACACATATAGTCACCATTATTTGTTCATACAGCTTAGGCCTCCTAGAGCCACACACTGTTGATCTATGGGCCAGAATCAGAGTGGCTTTATCAGAATAATCATTTGGTTTAGCTAAACAGCCTGACTAGGCTAACAACAGTCATAGTACAGTTGTAACATGACAATGCTGATCTGGGGACCAAGGCTGGTACCAGCACACAGGGCTGTGCTGAAGGTTTTGATCTTATGAGCTCACAGCAGTAAGTTTGAAAGTTTCAGCACCAAAGTACAAATGTGCCCTTTTGTCTCCTGCAGTCTGCAACACTGGAAATGCTTTCAGTGCCTGGCAGAGTTTTTAGTCACAATTTGTGAAAACATCTTTGTTCATGAAAAATTTAGTAACTCTAAAAGCATCCCTATCCACTCATGGGTTTCATCTATTAGACAAATATAAAAAATTGCAGATTAAAAGAAAAAAAACATTGAGAAATATGATGATGTATGTTTCTTAGCTGAGCAGATCATCTCTGATCAAAATCAAACATAAATATGGAGAAACTACATATATACAGACAACAGGAAATTCAGGTAAAAGATAGTTCTGAAAATTGTTCATATAAATCAAAAATATAAATATAATAAATAATAAATAAATATAAATCATATCAACCAGGGCTTCTTTAACAACTGTCTGTAGCTTTTGAAGACTCCTATAAAATTGTGTTGAAACCAGAGCAATAGAATTTCCAGCTTGGTATGAAGATGTCAACAGTTATTGGCATCGATGAATTAATATTAAATTTCCCCTATACACAAGTAAGATGTGATTTTCTATAATTACTAATGGTGAGATTTATCTCACCACAATTCACTGATAGAAAATCAATTTCTAGCCTAAAGTTCCACTATGGTTAGGATTGAGATAAGTACCTCCAGAGGATGAATATTCTCCACCTCTTGCATAGGTATTTAACATAGAATTCCATGTCACATTGGCTTTATACAGGTCTCCTGCTATATTGTTACTTAGACAACTTCAAGAATCTTTTTCTTAGGCAGTAATGATAAGAGTATTAAAAAAGCATATTCATAGATTTGTAAATTTATTTCCTTTTGTCTCAGATGAAAATTACTTGCCTAATAATTTTTGGTAAAATTTTTGTTATACACTATCTTCTACAGTTAGGAAAGAGAGATATGTCTTTATCTCAGATAATTTAGGAATTTAGCGGGCTTTAACCCTTGTAGGGAGTTGTATTTTAATCATTTAAGTTGATTTTTTCCTACATCAGTTTAATCTGGCAAAAAGAAGATCAAAATCTTGAGCTAACCAAACAATACTTGAGTAGTGCACCTGGAAGAAATTAATTTACAAAAATCATACACTTCACAGAACTTAGTCAATAAAGATTGTTTCTGCTAAGAAGCAAATTCAATAGAGAATTATTGAAGTCAGGAACAACCTAGATTCATACTAAGCAATGAAAAATGAAGGTGTCTTAGTAGGATTAAGAACAATCAGATGGGAGGTTAGAGGTCAGCAACAGCTGAAGGGGAGGCGAGTGCTCTGTGGTGTCATAGGGGTGCCCTGAGGTTCACTGAGAGGCCGTGGGGTGCCCTGAGGGTCACAAAGGGAGATGATATGGAGAGGGACAAGCAAAAGCCAGGTGGGCTGGTCATGGCTGTGCTGCTTTCCTGCTGGTTCCCACTGCTTCCCTCAGCTGCCTTGGCTGCAGTGTCGTGTCCACCTGTGAGGGGCTCAATAACACAGTTTGGCATTACCGTGGGACAGATTTTGGGCTGTTACAGAGGGCAGAGGGGTTTGGATGATGGCGTGAAAGGGCCAACAAGATATTGTGGTGGAATTACAGAGGGAAAGCCTCAGGTTTGTCAAGGGGACGGAGAGTTTCACAGAGGTAAAACTGAGGGAACTTCAAAAGAGCAACCAGGGGATCCTTTGAGGTAACAGCTTAGGTAAAGAGAGTGAGGATCTTGGTGGGAAAAATTGGTGAAATAATTAAAGTATCAAAAAGAATGAGGATTTTAGCAGGCTGTGCTGAATAAGTATTCTGTGTAATATTAAGAGAGAAAAATTGTTGTATTGTTAGCAGTTTTGCTTATAATTATACAGCATACTATAATATCGTAAAGGGTGTCTGCCCAGATACCTCACTATCTGTTTGATATGGCATCATTAATTTATTTGACTAAATTGGTTAACATGATAACAGAAAGGATTCTTAATAATACCTTTCTGTCATATTTAGGAAGAATCCTGAGATGGAAAACTTTATGTGTGAGCCAGAACAGGATTGTACTCACACCAGTAATTAAAATATCTCTTCAGTTCTTCTGGTCTTCTGATGGTCTGATATTGAAATTCCAGCCATGTGAAAGGCTTGTACCACTTTGTAACAGACTTGAAAGAGCTGAACATTTTTAATGCTCAGAAAATAGTAGGCTTTCCCTGAAGAAGCCATTAGGTATCTTTCTTCTGTACATTTTTTTCCCCTAGTGTTTCAGTTCTTTCTAATCACCAAGTCTGTAAAAGTTAATATTGTCTATTAGATGAATTTATGTCCGATAAATGGTGATGCTTTTATAAAGCAAAGCTATCCAAATGTAACCTGTAGCAAGGAGTCTGTAATATTTTCCATAATATAATTTCTGTCAACCTAGAGCTTGACTGAGACCTTTAGTTTTTATGTTTCTGAAAGCTACTTAAATAATGATAGCTTCTCTAAACCTCATGTTCTTATCTGATAGAAGATGTATCTTACTTTTAGGGCAGGTGCAGCTGATTTTAAGGTCAGTTTTACAAAAGATATGAGGTAGACCTTAATTTTCATCTTTGGACTCACATGAGTAATTCCAGATGCACTACATTTATGCAGTAGCTGTGTAAGACAGTCTTCCAGAGAATGCTGAGTGGTGCACACTAGAAATGCCATAAGGAGGGAACTGGAGTAATAAGGGTAAAGATGAGTTTCTAACCAGTATCAAACCTATTAAACTGCATTTGACCACTAAAGAATTATCATAGAGAAAAGCTGAAAATGCAATTAATAGGCAGTATGTATTTGTCTTTTTCAACAGAAATGTGGGAAATTTCTTCTGTAATTTTGCTGTTGTTATATAACACAGAGAGGCTTTTTAGTAAAAAAAAAGGTATTATAATACATTTTAGTAACCTTTTTAAGGGAAACAGCTGAAGCTTACCATATATATGTCCTTGAAACTTGGTCATATACAGTAAGCCTCTCTGCTGGCATACTTGCAGCACTGAAAGTTGCTGCAAAAAATTCCAGTTTTCAGTATGATGAATCCTCTCTTACAATCTTCAGAATCGTCTATTCCAAGCATGTATTATAAATAAAGAAGAATCAGATTGATTATAAAGATGTCTGAGTCTCAACATAAATGCACTCTAGAAATGGTAACAAGTCACTAATGGCTTATTTTCAGTATATAAAATAAATTGCATTTTGGGGACAGATCTTTTCAACCAGATAACACTCTCTAACTGCATTTCTTTCAGATAGACTCAAAGCAAGACATGGACCTGGATACTGGGCCTGCAGTGATGGTCAGAGTTTGAATCAAGTAAATGGTCTTCAGCTTAGATTTGCACATGAAGCTTTGCCTATTGGACTGTGTTTTTATGCTTTTAATATCTATTTTTGTATGTATTTATAAAGCATTGTGCTAAGTGACTAAAGCATATTTCTTGCAAGGAAATCTGAAACTCATAAAGGCTGTAATTGAAAGTAACTGAAAATAGAATGTTGAATAAGAAAATAGCTTACGTGAGTGGATGTCTCAGTACTGTCATACAATCATAGAATCATAGAATGGATTGGGTTGGAAAAGACCTCCGAGATCATCAAGTCCAACCCTTGGTCTAACTCCAGTCCTTTTACCAGATCATGGCACTCAGTGCCACGCCCAATCTCAGGTTAAAAACCTCCAGGGATGGAGAATCCACCACCTCTCTGGGCAGCCCATT
Source organism: Sakesphorus luctuosus (assembly GCA_013396695.1). NCBI lineage: Eukaryota > Metazoa > Chordata > Aves > Passeriformes > Thamnophilidae > Sakesphorus > Sakesphorus luctuosus. The sequence continues at coordinate 99,453 of VWZD01007189.1, read as the reverse complement.
CCAATGCCTGAGCACTCTCTCTGCAAAGAATTTCTTTCTGATCTCCAAATTAAATTTTCCCTGGTGGAGCTTGAGCCCGTGCCCCCTTGTCCTATTGCAGAGTGCCTGGGAGAAGAGACCAACCCCCACCTGGCTATAACTTCCCTTCAGGTAGTTCTAGACAGTGCTGAGGTCATCTCTGAGCCTCCTCTTCTCCAGGCTAAACACCCCTAGCTCCCTCAGCCTCTCCCCATAGGACTTATGCTCCAGTCCCTTTACCAGCCTCGTTGCTCTTCTCTGGACCCACTCCAGCACCTGTCCCTGTCATGGATATGAGCTGAGGGCATTGATCCTAGGAAGAAAATCCAGTATGGATTCTGGGTTGACTTTTACTATTACTGATGAGCCTTTTGCTCAATTTGGTTCCCCAATAACAATGTGACACTGGATGGTTTATTTATACATTCAAAGTGGTTTTTTAAATATGTTTAATACATTAAAATACAATACATTTATGCAATAAAATGTTGGTCTGATAAGTTATTGAGACAGGCCAAATCATCAGCCCCAAATCAGCTCCTTTTTTGCTGCACATTAATTTACATGGATATAATCACTCTTCGCACAGAGAATTCCATTGCTAATTAGAGCAATCTGCACAGTTTATTTGTTTATGGCTACGTCAAGTTACTGCATCTTCTCTTTCAGTTACCATCTTTTGCTATTTTGTGCTAATTTAGAGCTGTGTCTTTGTTTATTGTGTCCTACATGTTTCTAGCAAACTGTACTAACTCAAGCTGCACGACTGCTAGCAATGCTTGGGACATCATTAGGCTTGCATTCCAAAGTAGACTTAAAGTAGGATGTGAAATGACTCGCCCTAATACAGTGTCAATAGTAGAATTACTTCTTCAGTATGGAAGATATACCCTTATGATGTCCACATCCTAGGAAGAGCAAGCTTTGATCTTACCTTTAAATCAACTAACTGCTTCTAGTCATTGCAAAAACATTATTTATCTTCACAAAAGTTTATTTGTACTAGTCACATATAATGTTTGGAATTGGGGGAAGTATGTGCTGAAAACAGCTAAATAGAGATGGAATGTAACAAGATCTGGTCTAACACGTGATGGTCTTCTGAACTTCAAAGAGGAACTAACAGAGTCTTAACTTTATCCTACAGTTTTCTTTTGCATCTGTATTTTTTATGGTAGTTTTACATTAAAAAATCATTATTTTATGACTTTTTATACTAGAATGACTGTTGGACATTTCCAAGATTTAGGACTTATTAATTGCAAGATGCACACCTCTAAGAAGAATGCAAACCCCTTGCTTTTGACTAGATGTATCACACACTGGAGAAGTGCATCTTGGAGCTGAGAATCCCCAGGGCTACTGTGTCCATAACAGCAAATAGTGGACTTCTGATGTAGAGGAAAAGAATAAACAGACCTGAATCAACACAATTATGAGGTTATCCATAGCTAAATAAGGTTGCAGAGCACATGTAGTGGTAAGGGCTTTCCCCTTTCTAAACCAATGTGGGTTTTTAGTTATTTCCAAAATGTATTTCTTTCTTTGAAGAGAGGAGGCCCTAGTTTGTTTTTGTCTCATGGGAGCCAAAAGTAAAACAAGGCTAAGTGGTTGCTGAGAATGAAAGTAGGATGAAGCCTGTTTTTCATGTAAGATTTATCTTTAGATATTCCTACAAAATGAAGTGCTAAAATCGTAAATAAATATCACCCATGAATGAATATTTGTTTCACAGTCTCACTAAATGCTGTGAGACCTACTACATTTGTTAAAATTTTCTCTCAAAGTTGAGGAAATTTTTCTACTGTTCTATGGAGTTCATGTTAACTTCTCACTGTGAAATGCCCTTGGGCAGTAACCCCCCTGTTGTGCTCTCTGCTGTGCAGCCTGTGGGAAATAGGGAGGACCTTTGGCTCAGCTTTTGTTACACCAGCCCAGCTCAGGAATCTGATCTCCTGTAAGAGAAGAGTCTAGAGTGTGGTGCTGGTGTGGTTGCTGCAATGGCTGAGGCTTGCACTGCAACTACAAATCCTTCTCTCCTCTCTCAGCATCCCTCAGACACTCTCCCTTTCTAGCAACAAGTCTCAGCACAGAGCTGGCACTTCAGCACCAGCTTTTTAATGTTTGTGCCTGTGGTGATGTCTCACAGAGCTGAGGGCTGCAGATGTGGGATGTTTGTACCACATGGGAATTTTGCATGTACTGTTGTCTTATTGTGGTTGCCCTAGGCATTCCCTTTATCAAAAGATTATAATTTCCGTTGTGTTTGTCTTGTGGAAGACAATTAGATTTGTATGCCATTGCCAAGTTTCTGAATTTCTGTGTATTTGAAAGGCATAACATCAAAAAGATACATTACTTCTGAATGGGCCTTGATGAGAATGTGCAGTCAAAGTGTTTAGGCCAGGCATTCATTTTGGCAAAGCCTATTTTAATTATCTTTTTTAAACTAATTTATCCTTTAACCAGGCCTTCAACCACAGGGAACATTTTCCAGCCTAAATTGTCATTGCAGTTCTTACAATATACCTCTGATTGTTTAGTGTCTTTCCCATTGTGTTTCAAAACTGCTTCTGAGCAGGTTCTTTGAGGAACTGATGCCTTTGGAAGATAATGATACTTGCACATGTGGTCCTCCTGGACTTCCAGGCTTTAAATCAGTCCCTGAGAGCTGAACATCTGTGAGAGCACACTGGGGTACTCACATAAGGAAGGTAATGAAATAATGTCTTTGTTTTAGCAAATGTTAAAGGTACTCAGGATTCCCCAAATTTAAAGTAGGGCTTTAAAATCATTATGGATTATAATTTTTTAAAAGATCATAAGAATTGGATATACAATTGTAAATGATAGGATTCATTCAGTGTTAATGCAGTAATATGATTCACATACATTTATTTTTTAAAAATATAATTGATATATGTCACATGCATGTTTACTTCTGAAATTAACATCTCTCAAATTGGTAACTAGGACTGACTAAGAACTGAGGACTGTTCTTAAAAATCATTTTGAGTTATCTACCCCACAAATTTTGATTGTGTAGTTAAGCTATTTTTCAGTCAAATCTAATACTATATTCAAGCATGGTGTGCTCCACCTTCAGCTTAGTTTCTTTCGAGTCTTCCTCTTCAGGGGAAAAAGAAAGTTTCAGAAGAAGTACCCAAAGAAAATAATCCCCATGTAAACTGCATGCATATTTACAAATTTAAAATACCACTTACAGCTTGCTTTTTTCTTTTTTCTTGTTTTAATAGCATTTGGGCATATGCAGCTCTACTTACGTTAATGCATACAAGCTTTTGGGGATGGCTTAACATATGTAGAACATTAAGGATTAGACTGTTTTATGCCTTTTTCCTTTGTCAAAAAGATAGTTCAATTATTGTTGGCTTTCTCAGTAGGTGCCCTCCTGCAGTACTGCAGTCTGCTAGAAGTCATGCATTTTCCTATGCCCTTTCGAGACTCAGAACAGCTTCACTTGCCTAATAAACTAACATGTTGTTTTGAAACAATTCAGATGTAGCAATGCCTCAAGGACCTACAGCCCATGAGGAATTTTGTGGGGCATGGCATGTATGCAATTAAAAATTTGTGCAAGCAGAGCGTGGTAACCCAGTTAAAATTTATAACAAAAGCAATCTGTAACTGCTCACAGTGTAAGGCTGTTGGTGAACTTTAGGTTGCATTATCATTCAGACAGCAGGTGTTTTAATATAGCTGTGCTGAGAAGGCAAGTGATGCTGCATCTGCAATAACCACAAATTAGTCACTCCTCTTGTAAACCTGTACATCTGTATATTTCTGGATTTCATAGAATGTAGGATAGCATTTGCATATAAACAGATTAAATTTTATTACCTAATTAAAGTGTCTGTGATGTGCATTGTGCTTGTTCTGAAGGTCTGTATAAGCTATAAACTAAAATATTGAGAAACACATCATTCTGTCGTGTCTGACAGACCTCAAATGTGTATGTATGGAATTTTGTCAATTTTTAAGAAAAAAAACATTCTAAAAATCAAAATCCCTAGCAGAAATAATGAGAGGGGCTCATTATAGGGCTCACATGACAGGTCTAGTTATAAACCCTTACTGGTAGTGTGTGACAGAACACATTCAGAATGATATAAAAACACAGCATTTTTGAAAGCAAATAGAAAATGAGCAACAGAGCAGTGGTTTCTTTACAGCCTATGCCCTTGTTACTAGGTTTGTGTGTTTGACATGCAGGTTGTTTTGTGCTTCCTAGCGTATCATTCTTACTAACAATAACTATTTTACCCTTTAGCAAATAATGAATTATAAACACACAGAGACCACCTAATGGTAATGAAACAGAGCACTAATATTTACTAGATCCTCACAGCCCTATACATATTTGGGGCTGAAGATGATGTGAGAAGAGGACAGAGGGAAGGTCCCTCTCAGTCTCCTCTATTGGGCTATTTCAGTTGCTGGGACCTCTGAAAGTATTCACTGAGCCAGAAAACTAGAAAAAGTCAAACTTTACAGCTTAATACATGGGACAGTTCATAAGAAGTGGAGTGCAAATCAAATATGGTTTTTTTGAAAAGTGTTTTACAGTATGGATTTTTTTTCTATCTGAATAATTACTTGAATTGGTTACATGGATCCAAATATTATGACATATTCAAATTACAACATCAACAATATCATCTGAGGGTAAGAACAGTTTCCTTTAAAGTGTATGTTCATGCAAAGAACTGAATATGCATTCTCAAAGCCTGGTAGGGCAATCCAACAGTTAAGCTATTTAATAAATAGATTCACAAATCCAGAGCAAAGTTTCTTTCTTTCTGTCTGTCTGTCTGTCTGTCTGTCTATCTATCTATCTATCTATCTAATCTATCTATCTATCCATCCATCCATCCATCCATTTATTTATTGGAAGTTTCTGGAAACTATGCAATTCGGAAATATCAATTAAAATGGTTGACCACAAATTTTGTTTTTAAGATGACTGCATAATTCTCAACAGGAGAACATAAAGCACATTTCTCCTTCCAATATAATTTATTTTTATTTTACCATCAGACACCTCTTTTCCCCTACCTCAGCATGGTTGCTGTTAGTAGTATCATATTACAAATGCTGCTGTACTTTGATAACTGGACAAGTTTGTGTTGTGTACTACTGTCATTATATGCCTTTCAAGCTACAATTAGGTTGCTGCTGAAGACTATTTGTGATTAGGTCATTGCATTTACTTGTGCAAGTAAATTTTATTTTAGTGAAAATCTCCGTTCATCTCATTGTTTCTTCATGGAAGAAATTCTCACTTATCTCAGATCCTTTTGCCCACTTGGGAGCCTGCTGCTGGAATTTCCTAAGGACCTTTATTTCCATAGCAGCTGCAAAATAAATCATCCATACAGGATTTTGGCTTTTAGTTTATCCAGACACTGGACACTCCTGCATTCTCATACGTTCAGTTTTGAGGTAGATTTGCCGAACTAACCAGCACAGGACCACTCTGACATTTTTACTGAGTAGGAAATAGATATTTCTTGTCCATTGCAGTGCTTAATTTATTATGGTCTCTACTGTCTCTCTCAAAATATTTCCTTTGCTTTCTCTGTGAGTACTGTGGAGTTCTAATTGCTTTTGGCATAATTATGATGCTATACGTATTAGGGAACTACTGTGTCCCACTGTGGCAAAAGAGAGATGGCATCTTATACATTGTCATCAGAGCAAGAGTGTGTGTGTGTGCAAGAAGTTTTTATGAAAATTAGAAAGAATTATAACAATGTAATTAGCATTTCTGTTAAGATATTAAAGTAAATGTGTGCTTTTTAGGAAGAATGCTTCTTCTTTCATAGTGTAAGTGATATATATACTGATTATTGGTGAATATTAGAAAGAATTAGGGGATTGCTTTCACTAAATTCTATGAATTTATTGGCTATCTACACCATATTAACCCACCGATATACTGATAAATTAGTAAAAGCAACCTGATAAATTTCAGCATCTGTAAGCATGGCAGACAATATCCATGAAATTAATGAAGGGTTTGCTTTATTTAGCATGGAATTTCATGACCATAAAGTTATTCTACTTGGAGATTAATGGGATTTTACTTCATAACTTCTTTTTTTATTGGAAACATAAATTGCTCACACAACTCTACAATAAGTTTTCTCAAATATAATGAAGATCTGCTCACTTCATCATTGTGCTCAGGATTCTATTTCCACTTACTCATTTTCTATTTTATGGATGTATAGAGAAATAAACATGGTTTTCCCAAAACGACCTGGTTGCTCAGCAGAAATCCTTAATAATATCTTCTTTAGGGAACAAATACTTTGTGTCCTGGAATAATGTGGCCTTTTCTGTGTATGTGCTCTTGCTCTGTGTTGCCTTTTTTACCTTGGGAGAATGAGTTGAAATGTCTAGTCCTGTGGAAGAGGTTCAGATGCAAAGTTATCCAAATCCCAATGAATTTGATTACAAGATTCCTTTCAAACTAAAATAGTTATGCTAAAAAAAATAACAAAAGAAGATCAGTTGTCAGATTTAAGGCCTTTGAATTTGCCTAACTGGGTTTCTATGAATCACTGCAGTAAGACTATATTAGGATTGATAAAAATGCTTTCAGTTAATCTTGTATTTTTAGCAGATCTCTGTATGTTGGAAAAAATATTTTTGATTGGTAAATGCAGAATAAATTTTTTTCTAATAAATTGTAGTCAGAAATCACTTAGTATGGTGCATGAGTATACTTTTTGTAATTCTGGCTTACCTTCACCTAGGAAATAGGAATTCTTAGCCTTAGTATTTAGCATGTTTTTAGAAAGAAATATTCTGAGCCTGAGCATGGTAGAGAATTTAAGAGTGAACTCTATCTGGCAGAGAGTTGTCTCCCATTGAAGTCTCATGTGGGTTCATTTAATAAATTGAAATTTAACTCAAATTTAAGTGTTCAGTTGGAAATTCATGTATATTCCAGGAAATGCTGTCAAATTAGTTTTCAGGTAGGCAGGAGGGGTAAAATCTTTGAATATTAATTAAGTTCTATATTAAAATTAAGATATGTTGTGCTTGCCTTTCCTTGGGTCTTTTTGGTATTTTTTGAAGCTGTTGAATTCCAAGCTGGTGGATATAAAACTTTCAGGGAAATAGTGCAATTGATTTTACTGTATCTTCTAAATTCCAAGGTGTCCTAGTTCAGCAGGTGGGACCAGTTGTCACTGTGTGGGGGTGATCAAAGCTGTGTATTCTACCCCCTCTATTCATTCCCAAGGTCAATGGCCCATTTGCAGCAGCTTCCCAGGGAGTCGTTAGCACCTCCACTCCCAGCCTGAGGAGGCGTAGCTGCTAATGGGCCATCAACAGTTCAAAAATACCCCATGACTCACAGAGTTAATCACCCATTGTGTGAGTCCCCGCCCTGGGGGAGGGACTGAGTGCTCCCTGAGGGTACAAAAGGGATGGGTAAGAAGACCTCAGGACCCTCTCATTGGATCCAGAGGAGCAGCAGGACCTCAACAGGAGGAGACCACCACTCTGGACCAGACTACAGCCATCACCTGCACCAACAGGTTTTTTCACTTCCTTTTGCTTTGGACTTGGGGGAACCACGCGGGTCTCAGCACAAGAGCTAACAAACCCCTTTGGGTTTGTACCCCAGGGCACTGGGTTATACTGCTGGGTTTGGGGAGTTGAAAGCAATTTCTCTTTGTGTCAGTGTGTTTACTGTATTATTATTATTAAATTGTAGCTCTGACTTATAACCTTTCTAGTGTTGAGCTCATTTCTCCTGCTGGTTTACCTCTAAGCCAGCACACAAGGTAATTTCTATAGTTCAAGGGTTTCAGTGGTATCTGCCTCTCAAATGAAAGGCTTGTGCTCCTTGCATGTGCAGGAACTCATAAGAGCAGTTATTTGCTTTTGTGACACAACACTGGTAAAAGTTGGGATAACTTTGTCTTCTGTAAACTTATTTTTAATGTGTTTTGTTGACAATAATAAAATATGACTTGGAATTTCATTATAAAGAGCATGAAATATATTTCCCCACAGCACATTACACCCAGAACACATAACACCTGGAGAACTGTTAAGGACCTTTAACAAGCCTTAGCTGCTAAAAGTTAAAAATGAAAGCTTTGCTAAGCCTTTGCAGTAAGTATTTGTCATAATAAACAAGTGGCATATTTGTGAACAGACTTCTGAGAATGAAGAAAACATGCTGTTTTTCTGCTGTCCTTGGGGGTTTTTTTGACTTCTAGCTTTGTCACAGGACATTATGTTTAACTAATGTACTCTTTATGTAGTCCATCTCTTTTGTTAATCTGCATTTATATTTTATTCAGTAATTTGTGTTAGACTGAAATAAAAGTTCAAAACAGGAATTAATTACATATTGATATGTTTTTTTCAGTAAAAGATTGCTTAACAATTCTAAAATCTAAATTCCACCATTTGTTCCTCTTTCCATCACAGAGAAGTCACTTTTAGTATCAATCTTTGGTGCATGTGAAGATTTGTAAGCATTGTGTTTCCTTAAAATCTTTCTGAAGGAAAAGAAAATAAATTTTTTTATTTAGCAATTGTTTTCTGAACTTCAAATTCATACTGGATGTACCAGTTTTTCTGTGTTTTCTTAAGTATTTTCATAATTGCAGGACACTTAGCTATTTGTGGGTGTTTGTTGGTTGGGGGTTTTTTTCCACTTTACTTTTTGAGTTGTTCTTGCCCCTCTGCCCTATGGAATTATGTCCTTGTTCTACTCTGAGACTGGTTTATCCTAAATATCTCCTTCACTTAACCTCCGTTTCTTTCTCTGCCAGGTCTTTGAACTAAGATAATTATAATAATCAAATAACAGTCTTAAAGCAAATATAATTTATCTTCACATTAGAAGTAAAACAGAGTTTTAAAATTGTGTAAGTATTCTAAACAATCACTCCACTATATAATCTCCAATTATATAAAATTTATTGTCATGAGTGAAAAATTCTAGTTCTTCTTTCCTGCTATTCAGGCTTCTAAACCCATAATGCAGTAAATCAGAATTACAGTCTGATTCTGAGTTAAGCAGTTGAGACCTGTTAATCATGTAGATGATGAATAGTAGAGCCAGGCAGTAAACACTGAAACAGTACTTTAAAGGTAGAGTTTTGAGAAAGCCACATGACACAGAATGTGTGAGGTGCTGGTTGCTCCCAGACATAAGACCATCACACTTGAAACCTACAAAGTCTATTTTCAATAACTGATAAAAAATTGCTCATGTAGTAGATTGTTTCATCACCTAAATGTCCCTGTCATCCCGCCTCTTCAGTGAGTATCCAGTGGCTTATTATGGAAGTCTTGGGTTCTTTACAATTTGTGACTACATGTTCTTACTGAAGAAGGCATGGTAAGACATGTAATCGGTGTTTTGGACCTACATTGGTAAGGTTTGTGACAGTCCTTTGAGTTTATTCCTCCAGAAATTATTCCTCCGTTAATAAAGTCAAATATTCTCTTCCCTGCCTTCCTCGCCTGTCCTTTTCCCACTCTCCCCCTCCAAAACCCACCCAGGATGGTGTGGTTTTGACTCGTGTTACTAAACTATGCTGGATTTCTGTTCAGCATTTGGAATTTTCCTGAGCTTTGCATATGTTGTGCTGCCTGCAGAGCTCAAAAATATGAGGGGAGATGGAGTCTAATGCCAAATATGTTACCTCTGTAATTGTTGATTTTTTTATCTTCTGTTTTAGACCTATATTTACTAATGTCATGAGTGCCTTGTACCTGGATTGCTTCCTCTGCATTTATTCCCCCTGCCACAATTCCTTGATTTCATCAGAAAGAGTTTAGGATGTGAATAAGGTGAGACCCCAAGTTGTGTCCCTGTGTGTAGCAGCAGATAGATCTGTGTGTCACCAATAGATACCTGACAGCAGGCTGGGCGAAATTTCCTGAAAGGTACATCCCCTGGATAAGTGTAGAATACAACCCAAATGGAGATTGAAACAAGCCCCTGGAGAAGGGGAATAGCCATTTTCACTGTATTTACCTTGTGTTCACCAAACTGCAAAGGAAAAGGGAGAACTGTAACATCATCATATTAAGGTATTGGGAATTTATGAAAGACATCAAGAATATTCTGAGGTAAAGGAATATTTTCTATCTTCCAAATCCCATTGATATAGCAGATCTACTGGATGATTTTTTGAAGCTGTTACCTGGGAGATGGAGATGAGAAAGTGTCTGTGGAGTAAAGGTGTCTAACTGAAAAATGGTGTTAGAACATCATGCTGTGGTGATATTTATAGTATGGAAGAGCGAGCTTCAAAAATGGAAGATGTCAACAGCATTAGTCATCCATTTCCTTGAAGTAAGCTGTCAGTGGTGTTAAAATTCTCTCATCTCCTTATAGTTTTGGAGAAAATTTAGAGAAAGGGAATATCTTTCATGGGCTAATGGTACCTGAGTTTCCACCATGAGGTGGTGATCTCCTTTTGAAAGGATGACTTTGAAGGCAGAAGGAAAAAAAAAAAGTTTTGGATTTCTGCCTTATAAAAGGTTGGACATTTTTCAGAGCTTTGTGTGCTACTGACTGCAGTAGTAGCTTATTCAAAGGGCCAAAATTGGGTTTTGATTTGGCGTTTTGGAAAATTAATCTAAATTCTGTTTCTAATTTTTCCCAAGTGGAAGAGCCTGTGGAGATACAATCATTATCTAGTTTAGGACAAGTTCTGAAGAAAAGGAACCTTATTCCATCTTCACCAATCCTACCTACAGGTACTATAGTAACTTGAATTTTTTGAATTAATTCAATATTAAATACATATTTACACATGAAAGCATCGTAATTTCATTTTAAATTGCTCCTTTTTGAAGGGCACCACTTTCATACATCAGTTCCAATTTATGTATAGAAAGCAATGCAATCTTCACTTCTCAATGTGACTTTAAGTGCTGTCCCTCTGCATGACTTAGGTTTGGTACAAAATGTAAGGCGCACTCTAAATTTATGAAAGTTTCTCCAGGGGAATTGTAACATCATATCCTTTAAGAATATGATTAAAGACTGAGGAATATTAGAATATTTTTTCAAGCAATGTTGTATGGAATACATTAAATGAATATTCATTGAAATGTTAGGGTTACTCAAATATGTTTCTGTACATAAAATGGCAGCTGAGAGCAGCGTTTGTCTTGCCACTTTATGCAAAAGCATTTTAAAAAGCTGTACATATTGATTACATTTGTTGAAACAGTAGAACGATCATGTGATGAAGGGTTATAAGGTAGCAACCTAAAGGTAACAACCCTAAATTAATAATTTCCAGGGAAGAAGACAGTGTAGAAGTGCTGCCTTTTCAAGGATGAGCTATTCCTCACATAATAAAAATGAATAGAAATGTCTGCCTTTTGGCATCATTTTGAGCTTTTAATGTAATAGGGTTGCAATATTTTCTTAATGTGTTAGTGATTTACAGCTTTTCCCCATAAATCAGGTGCAGATTTTTTCCACTTGGAAACTTAAAGTGGAGAGAGCTATCTAGAACCAGTTAAAGCAGGATTTAATCTATAAATAGTTTCAGTGGAATGATGGGTCTACCTATCCAGAAAAAAATTGCAATTTTTCCTTGGGACATATGAATGAATTGGATTTCTCTAGTGATACTGTTAAAAGAAACATCCAAAACCTTATTATAAAGGGTTTATATATCTAGTTTTGTATTTGGAATGAACTTGGAGGTTTATGGTGAGTCTGGAAAAATAAGGAACATAAATAATCAAATGTGCTTAATAGCTAATTTGTTTCACATAATTTATATAATATTATTTATTCTAACTCAAAAAGGAGAAAAACAAATAAGCGTGACATATACTCATTAACTGTTAATTCATGAACAACAGCTCTTGTCCTACAGAGGTGACTGTACAGGGAAGTGTTTACTCATGGATGTTGTGTTTGCATGTGAGCAGAGTGAAGTCTAAATTTTTATTTTTTCTTGCATTAGCATGACTGAAATTTTTACATATTGAAAGCTATTACAGGATTATATATTGTAGGGGACTAGACAAAGTGTCTTTTTAATTTATGTTTTATGTTCTGTGAAGTACAGTAATATACTTATGAGAATAACATTAAGAGTTCCCACTACTACTAGCTAGGAAATTTTTTTTGAGAATCAAGAAATCATGCTGTGTTATTTCTTTGCCTGTTATTTTCAAAAGCATACCCTCAAAGACACATCTAAGAATGTTTTATTTATAACTGGAATTGAATCTACTTTATTGATTTTTTTTTTATTGCTCTATTACTCTGCAAATATTGCTGTAGAAGGAACTTACAATAAATTTGAAAATACAACTTAAATTCAGCTTTTCATTTAAATAATCATAATTCTGTTGCTAATGCAAGAATTCAGTAAAAATAGGATAAATCATTTCAAATAAATTAATTTTATTCAGGACTATCGTTTCAGTTTCCCCATTGCGTCCATATCCACACACCCTGCCCACTCCCCCCTCCAAAAACACCGTAGAGTTCTGCAATTTTCAGAAGACCAAGCCAAAACTCCCTCATCATCAGTGAAGTGTCATTCAGATGAATGACAGGCAGCTCTGCCCTAGTCAGGAGAGAATCTTTTCTATTTACAACTGCTGATGCTTGACAGCACATTAATGGCTGGTGTAGCAGACACAGGATGAAACGTAATTTTAAGGAAAGGACAAGGAAAGGGGACAGAGAGATCAGAAATATCAGCTTGTGGCTGATATGGTAGTAATGTATTCTCATCCAAGGGAATAGAGAAAAGCATCTTGTGAGGAGAGGGAAGGGGATTTCACAACTGATAGCTCTTCAGGACATGATACAAAGTATCAGATTAAAAGTGTATGGTTTACAACACTCATTTGGTAAGTGGGATTTTACAGCATTTTTAAAATTGCACAATAAAATGAAGAGATCAGGTACAAGAGAACCACTTTATTTGCACTCTATTTATCTCCTCAAGAGAAGTAGGACAAGACACCAGACTTATTGAATTACAAAAATTGAATGTTCAACTCTCTGGAAGAAAACTGATGATTTTTGTATTTCATATAAGTTGGAATGAGGTTTGGAAGGGAAGTTTGAAATTTTAACCTGAAATATTTGTTGGCGGTTCAAGTTAATTTTCATGTAATTATAAATTAATTGTAAATTGTAAATGTAATTTTAAATTTATTTTCATGTAATTGTAAATTGTAAATGTAAATTGCAATTTAGTAGTCCTGCATTTTAAATGAAAAATTGTCTATTCAAAAATATAATTACTGTAGATAAATATTTTTTAAAGAAATAGATAAATATTGGTTAAAGAAATTGACTTGTTATTAAGGTTTGGTTATGGATATATCACATGTTTGGTTTTGTTGCTCCCTCAGCTCAGGGTAACTACATGTAATAGCAAGTACACAGCTTTCTGTGCTTCCAGTGATTCCATATTCAAAACAAAATTTACAAAATAAGCAAGGAATGTTCTGAAAACTAAAAATAAGTAAACTCTTTTATAGTGATGCTGATGGAATGTGCAGTAGCTAACATGTGGAAGATGCTGGTTTGCCCTAACCATTAATGACAGATGCTTGACCCTCACGAGTCAGGGCAAAACCCACTGACCAAGGGAGACTAAAAGAGAATATGGTGGAGATTAAATATTGAAGTAGATGCATTCTTAGTTTCAGAAACTTTTGCTCGCTCCTTTTTAGTGGTGATTTCTGTCTGAAGTATTGACTACAATTTGTTTTGTTTGTTTTATAAGATCTGACAAGATCATGACCTGATGATTGTGTAAAGCAGGGTAAGGATTTTTTTGTCATCAAAGCCCCAGAGTGAAAAGATAAGACGTACAGGCCTAAAATCAAGTGGAGTTTATCTCATAAGACATCAAAGTGTGGTGCTCAGGCCCTAAGAAAAGACTTTAAATGCATTAAAAATCTCCACGGAAGTTTACAAAAGCAGAGAGAAAAAGAAGAGGGACAACATTTTTCCCCCCTACCTGTTTCAACCTTGTTCTGTGAGTAGAATATGAACCATGTCTGTGTTTCAGCATGAGTGTATTGAGTTTGTCTCCATTGCCTGTGATGTTTCAGCCTTTCTTCCCTGGTATCTACTATCTGGTAAAGTAAAACTCTATGTAATACTCTAAAAAAACAGCAAAAGAAATCCCCAAACTCCCTACCTTCTGATCTATACATTAGCAAATGAATTTCTAATACTAGACCTATTTTCCACCACGCAAGTTGTTCTTCAGACTTGAAACAGAAACAGTGAGATACAATTAAAGGAAATATCAAAAGCATTTGTTGGCCATTAATCTGGTTAAGTTCTTTTTTATTTGTTTGTTTTCAGGGAGTTAAAGCTTCAGTAATTTTTATAGCTTTGGCAGTGACCTCTAACCATTTTTGAGAGTAAGGTCTAGCTTCTCTTGTGGATTGTCTTAGGTAGAGAAAAAATCCAGAGTAAAATAAGGCTGTAATTACTTGAGAAGGAGGATACTTGCAGTAAATTGTGCTGGCCCTTTCATATATATTATATGATAAAGGTATGAGGTGGGACTTGTCTTTAAAGTCTATTAGGTATTTAGGTGAGGATAAACCCCTCTGTTTTATGCTCTTAATGATGTAAGCGGGCAGCAAAGCAACCATCAGCTGTGTTTTCACTGAGGAAAAGTTGGCAGAACATCACAGTTTGTACAATTTCAAAGCTTAATACTAAACAATATTTGCAGGAATGTTTCATAAAGAGTTCAGCTGGAAAAATGAAAAGGATGCTCCTTCAGCAGAGAATTGCCTAGTTTGTACCATGTGTTAAGAAAAGTGTTTCCAGTTAAGTATTTTACAGGGTTTAGGTGTTGAAGGTGTTATGCAAATAATATTGCAAACCAAATTGTAATGCAAGTAATATCATTGAAAAATGCATACAAGGTATTCCTTCTCAAATATGATAACAATTTTCCAGAAAGGTAATCTCTCAACACTGTAGTTTATTTATGGTCTCTAGAAAAAATGCTTGATTTTTCAAAACTGAGAAAAAATTAAAGATGAATCTAAACATTCAGATGCATACAAAGGACAAAAAAAGAAATTAAGAATTTCTAACATAAAAAAAGGTTTTAATACTTGAAGTAAAAATGAGAGAGAAAACATCTTGACCTGCAAACTTTCTTCTTGAGAGATGTCAGGAATTTGAGTATTTTTAAGCAAATTGAACAGAATAAATGAATTTATATATCAAAGGAAGAAGAGTAAAGGCAAGTAGATTATAGCTTTTATATTACTGCAATTATGAAGTAAAGAAATGTGATTCAGGAAAGTTATGAGTACAGAGGAGAAATTCGGGTAACAGAGAACAAAGCAGGCTCTTAGTCAATATGAAAAAATGTCTTGATATCAGTATAGATGTATTAATTGCTGGAAGGCAATATTGTAACAACAAATAATCATGCAGTTCCTCAAAACTTGTGGTTATGCATCGGGGAAAAAATGAAATTACTCCTGGCAGACTGGAGATACACTTCCAGTTGGTCAGTTTGTTGGAGACAGAATACAATATCTGTCCTACGAAGGAGAAACAGGGGTTAAATGCTTTTTATACCCAAACCAAGCCTTTTCATTTCATTCCATTCTTTCTCTCTCTTCATGGTAAGAACTAGCAATTTCTTCCTCTTCTTTTGTTTCTGTATTTTAATCCCATTGTTTAATGTTCCCTCTTCTGCAGCTTGGTTTCTTTAGAAGCCTTCAGAAAGGGATCTTAGAAACAGATTTTTGGAAAATCAGGGTACTCTGTGAACCACAACTACCTTATTCACAGAGCTGCTGACTTTTTGTGTTGTGGCTTCACTCCCTTATTGTTACACTTAATAGTTTTCTTTGGACTATATAAACAAACTCACATCTGTAATTTCTCAATTTATGCCGCAGAATCTGAAAATTGGCAGCACATTCTCTGCCTTTACATTTCTTTGTAACCAAAGCTGACTTAAGGAAGGAGTCACATTCAGCTTTGCACCACCACACTTTAGTACATGAGGTCCTTACGAATTGATAGACTTGTAGAATCATAAAGTGGTTTGGGTTGAAAGGGATCTTAAAAGGTCATGTCATTTCAATGCCTGTGCCATGGACAGGGACACCTTCCATTTAACCAGAACTTTTGGGCAGACACTCTCCTGCCAAGGTAACTTGTTACTTTCCTCAGTTTCAGACAGTTCAAAAACCATTTTTGCTGAAGCCTTAATTTGGGAGAGTCCCTCTGACCGTTTCCCTCAAAACAAGCTCCTGTGCGGGTGTAAGAAGTCCCTGAACTCCACTTAAATGAACTCTACTGCAAAGAATTAATTTCAGTTTTCTGCTGCAGCCTTATCTTACTTGAGCATTCCTTTTCCACCCTGTTCCTCTATCAGCACTTCTCAGTTTGACAGGCTACCAGCTTCAGATGTATTGGAAAAGATTTTGCTTGTACTTTAAATCTTTAGCAAGTTGTCACTCAAGAGAGTGGGTGGTGTCCTAGTTCAGCAGGTGGGACCAGTTTATCACTGTGTGGGTATGACCAAAGCTCTGTATTCTACTACTTCTATTCATTTCCCATGAACTGTTAACAATGGACCATTTGCAGCAGCTGCCCAGGGCACACCCGACCCCTCAGGTTGCAAGCTGGGAGTGAAATAAGCCTGAGATAGGAGCTGTGATAAATCTCCTTCAGAAAGTCGATAGCACCTTCACACCCAGCCTGAGGGTATCTGCTAATGGGCCAGCAATAGTTCCAAAATACTNTCCAAAATACCCCCATGAGTCACAGAGTTAGAGCATCCATTGTGGAACTCCCCATCCATGGGGAGGTACTGGCTGTTCCCACCTGGACCTGAGGGTATATAATCTCGGGGTTTGAAGACCTCAGGGACCACTTGGTGGATCCAGAGGAGGACTAGAACCTCAACAGGACTGCGACCACCACTCTTGAACAGACTGTGACCATCATCTGCACCAACAAGTTTTTCCCTTCCTTTCATTTTGGACTCAGGGGGAGCCATGTGGGTCTCAGCACATGGGCCAATGAACATCATTCTGTCCTTACCCCAGGGTGCTGGGTTATGCTGCTGGGTTTTGTTGGTTAAGACCAATTTCTCTTTGTGTCATTGTATTTATTGTAATATTTTTATTAAATTGTAACTGACTTATAATCTCTCCTTAGCTGGGTTCATTTCTCCTGCTGATTTACCTTTAAACCTGCACAGGTGATTTTTATTTTGTTTGGGTTTTGTTTGTTTTCTTGGTTTTGAGGGTTTTTGTGTGGATGCTCTTAGAAGTGTGAGGACAGAGTGGCAGCCTTGTCAATTTTTTGTTTAAATAGCAGTTTATGCTCTTTTCCATTTTGTTTAACTGTAAAGAACATTCATTCAAGCATGTGTTGCTATGCCTTAATAAATCCCTTTGTCCTCCAGTTTATTCACATATCCTGGATAAACAGAACTTTACTATTGATGTTTTCCTTTGTTGTTTCATACCTGCATTTTATAGCTTTTCCTATAGTTTGACTGCATTCTTGGAGGATGTGATGTCCCAAACTATGGGCATCCTTTGGGGTTTTTTTGGTCTTTATTTAAGAACATTTATTTCAGCTTCCAGGTAGTATGTTCTGTTTTGATGTAAGATGATCCTCCCTTGTGAAAGTCTTTCCCTTCTGTGTACAATTTTATTTACATTCTGTAACTGGTTAAACCCAGGGATGTCTTTCCCTCAATGGTGGTAATTTTTATAGATTGTAAGATATTGAGGGTATTCAATACAGTGGAAGGATGGTATTCTGCTGGTATCAAAACCCAGTAAACTGAATGCATATCAGATTAGCCTGAACAAAATGGGTAAGTAATACAGGATGCATTCAGTGAAAATTTTAAGGGAGTTATACTATTAAAGCCAGTCAGACACAGTTTTATTGGAAATAGGGTTTAGAAATAAAGTCATATATGCGGAATGAGGAACTGCAACAGGGAATGCAGTGACTGTGGGAAGAGCTGGGGTCACAGTAGGAAGGAAAACCAGTAGCAGCTCCCAAGGCTAATGCTGTATAAAACAGGAGTGCTAATGTAGCTCTCTAGTGTATAATTCAGGGAAGTGTTAGTGGAAGGATTAAGGCTATTTTGATCTCATACAATATCCAGACAAACAGGAATAGTGCAAGTAGTCCTTGGGTATGCATTATTAAAAGGTGCTGAGCAGCCGTTTATACTTGCAGAAAACTTAACCACATGAAATATTTGTGTTGTGAAGATCAGGCTATATGATGAGAGACTTTGGGGTCAGTCTCTTTCACCTATCTTAACAAGACTGAAGAGATAATTTTAGCAACGTTCACAGCTATGTTCTAAATACAGGGAAATGCTCGATACTTAATGCCACATCTCTTAAATCTATCAGAAAAAGCCACTACAAAATCATTTGTCTGGACACTGAAGCAAATCTAATGGAAATCAGAAATTAAACTCATGTTTAAATGTCTTCCAATACCAGTAATTAGCCACCAGAACAAACTGTTAATGGATATCTTCAAATCGAGACCCAAAGTCAATTTGGAAGATACGCTTTAGCCAAGCACAGATTGCTTGACTGAAGTTGCACAGTAACAGTCCTGTGTAACTGAACAGAACTTAATTTCTCTGATAGACCAAAGTTTATCTGACACAAAATAATTTTAATTCAATTTTCTGAGGTAAAATGTAAAATTATAAAAATATTGTCTGTCTGATACGAAATTTTAGTTACAAATCAGTAATATTTAAAATGCAGAAACAATGTGATAGTCTAGGGAACTAATTTACCAAAGTGCTATTTCTATTCAATTTGTGTGCATATTGATTTCCTTACTGTTTTGAATCCAGATAAGAAGGGATTAGGTGGAGAAGTTTGTTGACAGTGATTAAATCAGTTCATGATTTCCTTTGTCTCAGTATGAACAGTGACTGGCATTTCTGCTAAAGGTTCAAATTTTTCATTGATTTGAAGGCTCCTAGGATTGATAACCTTACAGGATAATTCATAAGGCATTTTGTTCTTTTTAACATAGGAGCATGATCTCCAAATTGCACAGTGTGGTTCTACTTAAAGATTCACAGCACACTTGCAGCACCAGAAGAAGCAACAGAAGAGAAATGCAGCAGGGTGGTAAGGTTACTCCAAATGTTTAATTTCATTCAACTGCATAAGATGAAAAATGTAATTTTTATTGTTGTTCTGGCTTCTATCACAGACGATTAATCAATTTTATTAAGTGACCACACACAATAACTTTTTGAGTAATAAAGCTCAGTACTTACTAAGACTTCATTTAAGCTCAGCGATATGTACCAAAATGAATGCTTGAATAATAGTGTCTTCTTTATTCTGTTTGAATAATTACATTTTTATTCTGCTGACATCTGCTTCTAATTTTGGATTTCAAATAAGACTGAATTCTATAAAAACTTCAGTTTCTATACAGTCTACAACAGAATAAGGCTCGTGGTGTCTTCCACCCTTATGCATGCCAAATTATTATTGTCATTTAAATTTCATTAATCATTAGGATGTATTTAATTGTGTTTGATTTACTAGATAAATACATATTTTCAAAAATAATTTAGTTGTATTTCTAATTTTAGAAGAACAATTACATCATGTTAATTAAGTTGTATGTTTTATGCCACTTAAGTAAACGTAAAATAATTGTTTAGTATGTTTGCTTAATTAATATTGTTTCTGAATTCTATTGTTGCTATTTTTCCACAGGTTTGTAATTGTATTTATCTTTGACTAATACTTTGTAAGGGTTTTTTTCCTAATATTTTTCTTATCTTCTGTAAATGGATATTTGGTTTATCATCTGGACATCCTGCTTTCGGCATGAATTCTAAGCAGCTAAAAATGCTGGCATTAATAGTGGATGGTGGTAACAGGTTCTGTGAGTTGAAATGTCTTTTATGGTATTTTTCTGCAGGAATGTTTTTGCAAATTAATGTATGAGATACGCGTACTAGGGGGATGCCTTCTCTAGCCACAGACACTGAGAAGGGAGAAGTCACCTAAGTTGATTTTACATGTGGGTGTGGGTGTGTGTGTTGTAGTGTGTGGAAATCCAAACCAGTAAGCATTTCTCAAAATATTTAGATATCTTTGTTTATGTATCAGTTCCAGTTTGTTCTTCTTTCCTTCAAGGGAAATCCTGACTGTGAACTTCTTTAGAGATGAGAAAGAGATAATGACGTTTTCGAAGTCTTGGTGTAAGGTGAGCATGCTAAGAGGTGTCTGGGGCTAGTAAGAAACACAAAAGTTAGACTAAAAGAGTGTGATTTGTGACCTTAAAAAGTGTAGTGTAGGGTTTTGTCCCACAGGATCATGAAGTGTCTTGTATAATTTTCTGATCTGATAACACTGTTAGAATGGTTAAAAAGGGCGCTTGATTTGAAGTATATTATTGAGTCCTGTTGTATAAAAAAGTCTCACTGTGCATTTTAACTCTTCCCAGTGGATTAGATTAAAATTTATAGGAAAACTTGCAAAAGTCACAGTAAGGTTCAAAATACTTCTGCAATTTTCAGAGAACTGAAATTCTTGACTTGAATGGGAATAATTTGGATAATTTCTTTCCAGGAAGATGAAGGGGATAAAGAAGTAGGTGTACCTCTTCTTCAGATCTCAATAGAAAATGTCATAAAGGGCTTTTTTAATTGATGAGTTTTGAAGATGACATAAATATTTTTGACTAACAAATAATAGACATGGTTGCTCTTGTGGAATTCTGACTCCTGAGTTTACTGGTTACATGCCAGGCATTTAATTTTCAAGTGGGAGATCTTTCTCTTTCTAGTGTGACTGAAATTATCCTAGCTAATGTCTCACTAGAGTCTCAATGTGACACCAGGAAAAAGAACTAGTACAGTCCTTGACTGCTGAAGAATGGTCGAATATGAACAGAAAGCAAATAACACCAGTGGTACTGCCATTAGACTGGTCACAGATGTGCTTCTTGAAGGGTTCTTGAAGGTTAAAAATTGTATTGAAATACTGGAAGAAAATCAAAGAAATCAACTAAAAGCATAGGGGACTGGAAGAGCAGACCTTGCCATATGAATGTTAAGTAGCTCTATCAACTAAGTTTGCCAAAGAAAAAATAGAGAAGAATGTGATCATTCTCTAAAGAATATTGAAAAGATAGTGAAGATGTGTCAGTTTTGCTGTCCAACATGCAGCAAGAGCTGGCGGCCAAAATTTTACATCTGAGAATTATTTAATATTGTGTGGAATGTTCTAGTAATGAGAACAATAAAACATTGGAAGATGTTACTAGTAGTAGACAGTCTGGTAAAGCTGAGGAGTTGAAATTGCTTCAAAAGTTGATAAATATTTAAAAAGCATAGACACCTTGTACATCTGCTACATCAGTGAGTCAGATTTAATGAATACATTGATCTCTTTTTTGACCTTGGAGTCTTCTTCCTTCCTGGCCTTTGGAAAGAAAAGAATGAGCAACATTTGATTTGACATACTAGTAATGCTGCTTTTGGGTGGTAGTTATAGCTGCAGCTCATCATCAAATGCAATACAAATTTATTCTCAGCATGACAAAGGTACTGTTCCTGTCTTACACAACTGATCAGGCTTCTGAAACATCAGAAATTGGCTACAGCAGGACAGGATGTTGACAGGACAGAATTTTTAAATGAGTAAGGTGTAATGTGTTGCTTTTGTTAACAGTAGACATGTGGCCACAGTGACTACTAGCCCAGAGACAGTGAGGGAGTCCCTGTGGAGGTGAGGGCTGGTGGGCATCCCAGGAGCAGTGACATCAGGAATGCCATAGCCATTAATGAGACTTCAATGAATATATTTGCTTACAGATTCCAGTTTTGTGTTTGAGGTTTAGAAATGCTTTAGGCCAACTCAGCCTTTTGTACTTCATAAATGAGTGTCTGCCTGTGACAGGGGGATAGCTCATAGCACATGGAAAGTGGTGGCGATCTGTATGTGTCAGGATTCAAGCTGAGTTGGTGACTTTGTAGATGTTCTGACCCTTATGGGTGTCCTGAGGCACTGGGCATCAGTAGATGCTGCAAAAAGAGTACTCTGTTGGAAAGTGCAGAGAACTTTCAAGAAACAAGTTGGTCTACCTGGCAGCACCATGCAATTAACTGTAGCTCAGGTCTTGGTGTCAGCACAGAATTCCTCTTTTCTGCAGTCAGCACATAAAATCAGCTGAAAAGAAATACCCTTATCGTTACTTAGTTCGATCTGTACTGCCCCCACCCCAGACATCTGACTCTGACAAGGCCTTGTGTCACCATCCTCGTTTAATTTGCTCAGAGTATTCTGTGCTAAGTAGTATTGCACATGCTTTCTTCTGTCTTTCATATAATGCTTAATTTTGATTAGATTCATGATCTTGATTTGAAAAAACACAGGAACTTCAGTTGCATTTACCTTTAGTTTGTACTGTTACTTCTGTTTCTTGACATCCTTAAGATGCAAAATGTCAATATCAGAGCATATCTGCCAATATGTATCTGAAAGACAGAGATAATTTGGTTTAACTCAAGTTTTTAATAAAATATTATAAATTTACATTTTTACATTGTTGAGATCCTTCTCACTACATATAATTTTTGGTTCGTTCTTTCAGCCTTAAATTCTGAGTGGAGATTGGTTGCTTTAATGAATCAAACCCAGTTTTTGCTGCTCAAGTCTTCTTAAAACTCTTTTGACCTGCCCTAGCTGAAATCATCTAAGCTTGCACTCTGCCATTAAAACAGCTTATGATTAAGAAATTTAATGGAAATAAAAATATTGAATGAGTGTGCCATACATAAAAAATAACTAGCTTATTTTCAGTTGCTTTAATCAGTGTATATCAGTAAAAAAATTCCTTGTTTGAATAGAGGAATTAATTTTACTGGAAGTTTAGTTTCAAATCGTATTGCAGTCCTTACTCTTCAGTTGATAATACAGTAAAGTAAACAAAGTTCGCAGCGGAGAAAGGACTTCACAACACAAAACCCATAGGATTTAAGTGAAGACATTTTATTAGACATAGCACACAGTTTATATAGAGTTAGAACTACAGCTTATTGGCTAGAAGAGTTACCACACCACCACGCTAGAAACTTCAATTGGTTAGAACCTATCTCTCACAAGTCCCATGTTTATATTATTTCATCCTGGCTATTTTCGTGCACCTGCAGAGAACTGTGAATTCCTACTATGAGAATTCTTGGGGGGTAACCTCCTCCCTATCAGCCAGCAACGGCTGAGCTCCTTGTCGCCTCTGGCTGATAGCTGAGTCTCACAGGGCTTTCTATAGATCTGAATTGCTCACTCTGATTTTACTGCAACAACAATACAGGCTTCTGGGAAACAGGCAAGCAAGCATTTCAGATCCCAGTATTTGATCCATAAATAGAAGGAAGTGACTTTTTAAATTTAAAAGATAATAATGTTTTCCTAGATTTTTGTAACATAGAAACCCAATAATCCCTCTAATTTGAAATGCACCTGTCTCTGAATTAAATTTAATTTTTTGGGCCATGTGACCACTAGAATACCTGCAGCAAATTGCATGGTATGATACAGTGCTTCAGAGGTCATTACAGTGTTTGAATAAGAGAAATAATGTAATCTCATTTTCTTTTTCTATGTATGTTTACTGTTATCCATGAAGAAAATGATAGTAAAAAAGAAAAAAATTGCCTCAAATTTGGTCCTTAATAGTGTGAATACTGTTTTATATTGTTACATTTAGAGGTTTTGAGACAGAGAAGCAGTTCCACTTCTCAGCTTTTCTCTGTGATCCTTAGTACTCCAGGTACCTCCTGTGCTGGATGAATGCATGGTGTCATTGCTTTGCAAGTAGCAAAGTCAAAGATTGCTTTTTAACTTTCATTATGGTAATTCCACATGCTTGTATTTCCAAGTGATGGCTAGATGATGGTCTGCTTCTACAGTGGTCAGTTAAACTCCTTTTCTCTATGTGTTTTTCGGTTGGTTTGGTTGGGGTTTGGGGTGGAGGGGGGAAAGGTTGGGAGTTTTCATGTTTCTTTTTTTTTTTCCCCGCCTGGACAGATTGGTACATGATTTATGATTTCCATTTAAAATTGTTCATGTTGTAGAGCACATAGCTGGCTGATCTGGATGTTTTTTCTAATCCAGGTCCTGAAAACTCTAAAATCCACTGCTCACCATTCCAGAAATAGGAATAACCTTACTGAAACTCCATCAACTCTGCTGCATGTAGAAACATTTCCATAGCACAGTGCTGGAATTAATTCCAGTAAAGAAATTTCAGGTATGTGAGGCATCATTTCCTATTCTGTCATTTTAGAAAATTATTCATGCATGAACTGCATGATATAAGGGAGGGAGATGATAAGAGATTTGTCAACTTTGGCTCCCCTTCTACCCATGCAAATTTCAGGTTGCATTTCACCCCAACCAAGATTGTCAACTCTATTAAAAGTGATCAGTTAAAAACTAGTTCAGGGAAAAAGGGAGAAAGTACCCTCTAGTTATCATTGTCTGCTCAGGAATTTATTCAGTTTTACTTTTATGAAAGCATTAACATATTTTAATTTCATTTTATCTCGTCTAGACCAGCCTGTGGCAATCTAATAAATGATGAAGACAAAGGAAAAAACCTGTAACAGTGGAGGTGGTATAGGAAGCAGAAGTGTACTTTCAAATGTATATTTATCTTTAAAAACAATTCTATTCTAAGATATATTTTAATAGTTGTGTGAGTTTTACTGTTAGTGACATCTTGATAGCACAGGCTGCGTCAAACTGTTTGTCATCAGTAGCTGGCAACTTTTCAAATTTACTGTAAATTCTAAGAGTTCTCTGTGCAAACCTCATGGAGTCCTGCACCTGAGTCTGGGCTATCCCAAGCACAAATACAGGCTGTGAAGGTCATGGATTGAGGGCAGACCTGAGGAGAAGGCTTTGGGGGTGTTGGTGGACAAAGTCCAGCAAATGTGTACTCGTAGCCCACAAAGCCAAATGTGTTCTGGGCTGCATCACAAGCAGCATGGGCAGCAGGTCCAGGGAGGGGATTTTGCCTCTCTACTGTGGTGAGACCTCACCTAGAGTGCTGTGTCCAGTTCTGGGGCCTCCAAACTATGAAGGACATGAACAAGCTGGAGAGTGTCAGGAGGTAGCCATGAGTATGATCAGGGGGCTGGAGAACCTCATGTGTGAGGATAGACTGAGAAAGTTGGGGTTCAAGCAGCCTTCCAGTACCTAAAGGGAGCTAAAGGGGAGCTGGAGAGGGACTTATGACAAGGGCATGTAGTGGCTAGTCAAGGGGTAATGACTTTAATCTAAACCCCCTTTCAGTTTTGATGTAAGGAAAAACATGACTCTGTGGATAGTGAGGCACTGGAACAGGTTGCCCAAAGAAGCTGTGGGTGCCCCATCCTGAAAATGTTCAAGACCAGATTTTTGAGCAACTTGCTCTACTGAAAGGTGTCCTTGCCCATGTCAGGTGTGTTGGAATGAGGTGATCTTTGAGGTCCCCTCCAAACTAAACAATTCTATGATACTCCTCAAACTTCTCACACAGAAATGATTTTCCCTAGGTCATCCCTCTTCCTTGGCATCTTTACCTCTTCTGTTTAATTACTTGAAGGGAATCCACAAGGACTGATGCATCTGTGCTAACTTAGTACACAGCAGGAGTGTGTTTTCTGGGTGTCTCTGCTAATCATCTCCATTTACTTTTCCTTTGTTTGTATCACACAGCAGTCCTGGAGTGCTTGAAATCCATCTGTTTGGGGTGAATTTACCTGGGAAATATTTTCTATATGCTCATCTAATGTTTGTCAACCATGGATGGGTGTTTAAGTTCATGGGAGTGAAATAGAACTACTCATAAACAAAACATGCATGTGCACTTGCATGTTGTGGATGCTGAGTCCTCGTTCCCTGCCTACAGCATCTCCTTATCTCTTCATATACCAGAGAAAGAGAGAGGCTGCAACTTTCTCTGGAATGCAGAAGGGAAAGGAAAAAAATCCAAACCATTTAACCACCTTTGAGAAGGGCATTTTCCAGGCAGGAAAGGCTTCCTAAGTGACACCTGTCTCCTCAAAGTGAGTTCTTCCAGCAAAAACGATGTTTACCCTTACGTCAGTAATCATTTATATATTTCTCTGGGATTTAGAAAGTATAATTTACAGAGAATTTTAGCAGTTCAAAGGAACCATCTGTGAAATCAAGAAGTTTTCAAGTTCAAATTGTGAATTGTTAGCTAAGGGTCATTGTCCATTAATTAAGTAATGTTTCCAGCAATTAAGAGTCGTTTGTGGATTCACAAGTATTTTTAGTTCTAAATGCAGAGAAAACAACCATATTTTTTAATTTTACCAAATGATAATTATTAATATCTTCAACCATTGACAACATTATAATGATTTACAATTAAGAAAAAAAAGTTACTGTATTTTACTTTTGTGTTTACTATGCATTTCCTAATAGGAAACTGTAGCACAAAGGCATGATTTAGGCCAATAAATCCAGGTTCATTATCTCAGATCACTTAGAAAAATGGACTGTAATAGTTAGTTTGCCTTGCAAATACTTTAATGGCTTTATCAAGGTTGAATGCAGAGGTCAAGAAGGAAGTTGACTCTTTTCATGTAAAATGTCTAACAGGCTGGCAGTTATTGCTTTGAGAACACTTGCTCATTAGCAGTTGTCTATTTCATGGAGAAAATTCTAAGTGTATATCCCTGGTTCACTGAGTCAAGAGACTTTTTAATCCATTCATATATTTGAAAAGTCTTTTTTGTCTTGTGAAGGAATATCTAATATGTGAGCTCCAAGCAGGATCTGTACAGCAGGAGATAAGCCAGAGGGGAAGATCTGTTTTGAGCAACGAATTATTAGTTTCTGCTTTAATAAAACCAAATGCCTGCAAGGGAATGAGTTTGGTTTCCACATAAGTGCGGAGACAATAGCTTTGTCTATTCTCTGCTAAATCTTTCTATTTTTCTCTCTCTTTCTCAAGTCCCTGAGAACCATATGAGTGCCCAGAATTTGGTAATATATCTCTGAAACATATGTTGCCCACCTGCCCTTCCAGGAGACTTGTTCTTGCCAAGTTGGAGTTTATGCCACTGTTGCCCTTTGTGATGGCTCCCAGACCAGTGCCACTATTGCACTGGTTCTGAGCTCTTCAGAGGTGGTTTTAAAAGGTCATCGGCACAGTGTCGATGTTTACACATAGACCTAGTATTTGAATAGGCAGGATGTTTCCATTACTGTTTCCAACCTTCAAACCTTCTCAGTTTTAGTAGTCTAGAGGAATTAATGAAGCAGTCTGTTCTGTGGGGTCCCTACACAGCAGAATGTGACTGTAGGGTGAACACAAAAACTCAGTTATTGAAATCTTTGAAATTTATGTCTCAGGAGGATACCCTGTACTGTATAGAAGTTAAAGGATGAAATAATGGCACATGTCCAGACACATGGATATGCCAAAATCCTGTATATTTCAGGTGTTTGTAGCAGCAGTCCTTTCCCTCACATGGTGATCTGCCAGGTACTAAAAACTGAACACACAAAAATATGGAGCTTTATATTCTCATTCTTAAATCCATGATTCTCTAACAAAATTTTCTTACAACATCTTCCCCATGCAGAGAGAGAGGCTGCTTTCTGGTTAACGGCAGAACTAGTCATACTACATGGAGACCTAGAGAAGTGCAAGTATGGGCCTTGTTTCAGACTGCTCTAATTTTTGCTCTTTCAGAGGTTCTAGTGACAGATATCAGTCAATAAAATGTATACTCAGATATTAATATTATTAATAAAGATTACTTGTGATGTAGTGAGCTTACACTACTTTTGTAGAGTAAATACTAAGGGCATGCATGGAACAGGTTGGAGATATCTTTATCATGTCACATACAGAAGCCAAAATTAATAACACAGCATTTATTGTTTTATGTGAGACAGTAATCTGTGGGCAAACTTCAAGGACTTAAAAGTTAACTTTTCTTGGAGCAACTAATGATAAGGCGGTTTTCAAAGTTTATCTGGGCTTATAAGTGATAGTAAGGCATAGAACTAAATAACTCTTAGAGAGATTGCTCCTTTAAATTTATATGTATTTCTGTTTTCAGAAAAGCTGTGAACATTTAAAAAGTTCTCTTCACATTATGATACTCTCTGGCTCCTGAGACTTCAGAAGTATGCCAAAAGTAAATTTGATTTAAAAAAAAAACAAATACTAGCTTTTGAGAGAGCAAGGTTTTGTCTAGAGGTATTTAACCTGTCAATATAAACTTATTTGTAATTTTTTATTCTTAGAAAATTCAGGAGAAAAAGTTATTCTCAGTAGAAACCTTGACAATTTCAGTTTTGTTCTAGAATTATCTCTACCTCTATATATTTCATAGAGGTGGTAATTATGGTATTGGTCTTTAAAATTGTGAGGAAGTGTGTTGGAGATGGAGTTTATATGGACATGGATGAGTGGCGCAAAAGGAGAGATGAACAAACCAACTTCGACGCCTGGAAGGTCCAGAAGGACCATCCTTAGCCGGACTGTGACTTCACACTAAGGACATTACTCACCGTTACCCCAGTTTTTAATAAAGTTCCAATAAAATCCTGTTATCCCCTATCCCTGTGGTGCTGGCAGCACTGATGGGCTTGTCCTGTCAGTGTGGATTCAGCTACCATTGGTTGGTTCCCCCTGAGTTATTGTCCAATCCTGTTCATTCCCTGTTTACTCCTCCCTAGTTACCACCCACTTTTACCCTAACCCAACCATGTGAGGCGGATTTGCATGCTCCGCCCTAACCCCTCCTAGTTTCCAGAAGGTTCCTTCCCCCGGGCTTAAATAGCCCTCCATTTTGTTAATAAAAGAGATCGGTGGATCAGCCTTGGCCTTGCAGGTGCTCTCTCTGTCTCCGTGTCTTCTTTGTGGGCCACGGCGTGGGTGATCTCAACCTGAGGCCTTCGCCGCTGCATTCCACCATCGCTTAGCAGGCAGGCAAGAACCCCCGACGCCGGTCTTGATCCTCTCCCACGAATCAAGGCTGCGTCAGAAGTGCTTCCTTAAAAATCTACTTTTAGACCTACAGAATGAGAGAGTCACAGTAGGTGCAAGATCTCAGACAGTCAAATTAATTAGCATTCTACCTCTGCTGATTGAGTAACTTGATGGTAGGTGGTGTAGCTGGGATGTAAATTACCTCATTAGTATGGTCATAAAAATTCAATAAAATGAGATATTTCAGGAGTTGGTTACTAGTTTTAAAAAGTAAAGTACTTTTAGTTAGCTCATACCAGCATGAGCTGTGAGTAGAGGCACATAGAATATTTGCTTCCAAATTTAGCAGGAGTCATTAAAGCTGATGGAAGTATTACAGTAATTATTCGTTGCTGTTATTCTACTGTAGAACCATTACATTCTGCTAGGTGGTTATAAGTTTATTCTACCAAGTATTTTTGAAAGTCTCTGAAGCGCTGGAATATGGGCAATTCTGGTCACTGCCTTTTCCTGGTCAGTTCTGAGCAAGCAGATAGAATTTCACTGACATAATATTTGTCACGTTTGTAATTTCATGTCAGATGGAGCTTTCTAATCTCACCACATCAAATTTTGAATCCAGGACAGTTAATCTGAGTATTAACCGAATAGGTTACAGTAAATTATATTAGAGTAAGTTCCTGGAAGTATTTCTGTTGTTTACATTGCTGACTTCATTATGACAATGCACAAATTATCAGCAGTCACCGACTGTCAAAGTATCTTCTAGTCTATTGAATTTACAAATTTGACATTGTTCTCACTTTATGTGGAACTTGAAGACAAATCAGTGAGACCAGCAGAAAATAATTGAAGGTAACTGTTGTAACATTATATGGGCAGATACAATTAGTTCGGGAACTATATCTTGCTGGACATTCCAAGTCCAGGAATAACAGTGCACTTCTCTGGTAGATAAAGGAATGACACGAATTTATGTAAATACTTAACCTGAATGACATTCACAAAGAGTAAGATTTCGTCTAGATCCAAGAGAAATGTTTGAGAAAACTCAGGTAGACAATTAGCAAAACTTGTCTATCAAAAGCTATTTGGAAACTGAAAGTATCCTAAATTTTGCATCTCCTTAACACCCCTGAAGGAGTGGAATGGTTACAAACGGTGATTGTCACTTCTCTGAGGTTGATTTTGGGCAAGTATCTCTGTGTGATGACATGCTTGAAGAAGAATTCACATGTTACAATTCCATGAGACATAACTGACTCTTCAGAAATTCATTAGTAATTGGTACCTCTTTGACTTCATTATTTAAGAAAAATACATTTAAAACTTGGAAATGTTATGGTTTCTAGTGCTTTGATTAAATGACAATAACCTTAAGTATTTTCTTCTGATGTTGTGGATATTACAACCTCTGAAGAAAATAGGACATTCTGGAGGAAAAAAAAAAAAGAGAAATGTCTCTATTTGAGAGGTGCAGCCTGGATTTACATCATCCCAAATAATCCTATTGCCCAAGGACTATAAATATATTTACTGATGTGATTCAAACTTTGTTTTCTGTCATTGGCACCTCATATATTATGTGCATGTACCTGCACAGCAAAGTGACCCATAAGAATGATAAATAGGAGCTATATCGAAATCAGTCACTTGCTGAGTCATGCTTTCCAAAAATGTTGATGATAAACTAGATGCAAATGATTTTTCCAGTAAAATCTTCTGAAGATTAATTTGGTCCTTTGTTACATTAGTTGAGTGGCAGATACCAGATGCAGCCCAGAAAGCCAAGTGTATGCTGGGCTGCATCCCAAGCAGCATGGGCAGCAGGTGAGGGAAGGGGTTCTGCCACTCAGCTCTACTCTGGTCAGACCCACCTGCAGTGCTGCCTCCAGCTCTGGGGTCCCCAGCGCAGGAAGGACATCGACTTGTTGGAGCAAGTCCAGAGGAGGCCACCAAGATGATCAGAGGGATGAAGCACCTCTCCTGTGAGGAAAGGTTGAGAGAACTCGGATTGTTCAGCTTGCAAAAGAGAAGGCTTTAGGCTTTAGGGTGGCCTTGTAGTACCTGAAGGGAGCTGACTGGAAAGATGTAGAGAGGCTTTCTATAAGAGCATGTAGTGACAGGACAAGGGGGAATGGCTTCAGACTGAAAGAATAGCTTTAGATTAGATATTAGTAGGACGTTTTTGCTGTGAGGGTAGTGAGGCACTGGAACAGCTTTGCATCTGAGAAGCTGTGGATACTCCATGCCTGGAAGTTTTCAGGGCCAGGTTTGATGGAGGTCTGTGCAACCTGTGGAAGGTGTCCCTGCCCATGGTAGGGGTCTGGAACTAGATGGTCTTTAAAGTCTCTTCCAATCCAAACCATTCTATGATTCTATGACATCCTTCCCCATTGATTCTAGTAATGGAAAATACTAACTTATATTTTTTTTAGTAAGACTCTCTAATTTGAATCAGATTTGATAAGCCAAGCTGCCCTATGTGGTGGCTTAGGCAACTGAACTGATCACTGTAAGTCCCTACCTTCACTAGAGATGTTGGTAAAAAGTAGCTGTAATTGATAATTTCTTCTTCTAACACAGCTGGCTCTAAAAAGGAAATTTCTCTACAGTCTCAGGAGGATGGAGAGTCATTGAGCTTCAGTCTCTGTGGACTCAGAGGTGTCCTTGATTTTAAATATTCATTAAGATGTAAGCATACTTATTACTTTCTCAGTTGTGGGAATTTGGGATATTAATTTTACTTTGATCAGTCTGTATCCCCTTGTCAGGGGTTTTTTATAATTATCTTTATATAATATTTCTCTTAAAATTCGACTCAGCTTTGATACAACTTCTACCTATCTTTGCACAGAAGTCCATATGTGTGCATATCGTTTAGTTCATTAGCTTCTCCTATATGTGTTAGAAATTATTGCAGTATCAGTTTGGCTTGGTTTTCTCCATGTGCGTGTTTTCTTTTGGTGGAGCTGGGAACACCATAGACATCTTCAGTCACAGAATATAATGCTTTTTCAGTCCCCTTCTTTACTTCCATTTCAGAAAAATGTTTTTTGGAGTCATCCCTTGCAAACATTGGTTTCCCAGTTTGTTTGCCTGGTACAACCTCTTGTCCCTATTAAGAGGTTAATAGTGTAGTCATTTTAAGTCAGCAAGCTTAGAATTAGTGTAATAACTCATGAAATAATCATCTCTCTATTCTGTTTTAGGGCATTATTACTTAGGCAGTAATGCACATTTCAGCTAAAAGAAATTCAATTCAGTCTGATTTTTCTATGTAAATTTATATGTAAATTTAAACCTGAAACTCATTGCCCTATTAGCCTCTGATATTAATTATCCTGTACACATTTTTTCCTTCTACTTAGTTTCCTGTACTGCAATAGCATAAGAATGGATTCCTTACTAAGCAAGTATTACAAATATATAATTTGCTTAAGGTGTTTTGTCCTCGATTTCAAGCAGTTCAATTTGTTGTTCTGATAGACTTCACTGTTGATGAACAGTTGGTGCCTTTTTGAAAGCTGATATTTTGTAAGGTAAAAATCATGGTGAGCAGCTTTTGAAACAAGGCCTGGTTTAGAGAGTATTGCACTTTTGCAGACTTAGGCTATTAGTGGAGGACCAAGTGTAAACAGTCAACTGTTTCTTCAAGATCCATAGAGAAGAAATGTTATTTCACATTTACATTTCATTTTATTTTATTTTACCTCATGTGAGATTATTTCAAATTACCTGCACTGGACAAGAAGCGGGACACTGAAAGTTACAAAGGAATAATTACAGGACATGTTAAAGAGCCTCTATCTTGGGCACTGGAAGTCTTGATACAAGAACCAGTTTGAGGAAAGAGATTCCTTATCTTTTTTCAACTTTTACAATTTCCTCTGTCAAATGTTTATATAACACTGAAATATGGAACTAAATTAATGACTATAGATGTGTTTGGAACTTGCCTACGATGTTCCTCCTTGCCATTCTTTCTGATAAATTTGTACTCCCAAGAAAAATAGTGCTCTTAGCAATTGCATGGGTGTTTTTTATTTATCTCATAAATAAAAATCCATGAAGGCCTAAAAATGTAATACATATATATATTACATCCTACTGATAAATATACACCTGCTCTTATTGCCATCTATGAAATAGATCTCTGAAATGTGTATGACAATTCCAGCAAAATTCCATAGAAATACATAATCTTAGGCATTCCTTTATACTGCCAAGAGAACATGGTTTTACATTTTGCTAACACTGGCAATATAAAATTTCCTTTGTGTACAAGATTACAAAAATTTCTTTGATAGTTACTGCTTTTTTCCTAAATCAGCTGTCCAATATTTCCTTTTTACTATAAAAGTATTTCTTCAACACAGCATGTAGATATTTTACTATAAAATTGTTATGAAGCTTTTAGCAATAAACCGGTAGATAGATTTAGAAACTTGTTTACACCAGTAAAAACTATTAATCTGAGATTTAAAGTATTTTATGGCAAATTTAAATCCCATTTTACTGATGCAAGACACTTAAAGGATTTAAATTGTTGGTGTAATCTTGCCATCTGTAGAACATTAAATGTGTTTATGTATATTCTGGTAGTCATTGTCTATAAATGTAAATATATAGAAATTTACAAAATCACAGGCAGGCTCAAAGCAGTGTAAGGCAGCTCTGTGTGGGGTCATGAAATTTCCATATTCATATTTTAGTGTATTATTATTATTAATAGATATTTTATCTTTTTCTCCTTTTTTATTACAAGTTCAATTTTTTATTTTTTGTAAAAAAGTACATGGAAAAATTTTGCTGTGAAAAACAAACCACTGTATGTTAAAAAAAAGCAAATCTATGCAATTTGAAATCAACTGCTTGGCTAGAGCAAAGGAAAGGGATCAAAACAGGGATAGACATGAATATAGGTGTGGAGAAATATTTTTTTTATTTTGTGTATTTCTCTAGATGAATATATATGAACAGAACATACATATATATATGTATAGATTTGTACTTGTGAACAGAACTGTAGGGATGCCTCCTGGATTATCACAGTGTTCTTCATTAATGTATTCCTTCTGGTCTGTTTAAATTGTTTTGTTTCATAAAGTATATTGGTGTTTGCACACACAGGATACATAGGATGAATTTACACTATTTTTAACCCTACGGTGGAGAAGGGGACCACTGGAACACTGCTGAAATGTAGGAGCTGTGCAGACTGAGCTACTTCTGCCCAGTTCCTGCTCATGTTAAATGTGTTCCACATGTAAAGTGTGCATATCTATCCTATCAGGCCATACTTTGGCTTCCTTTTATTATAGTAACTGGAATTTTATAGGCATTTTTAATAATATCCATACATTTCAGATACCCAAGGAAAGATGGCCCTTCCCTGAAGTCTTCATAGACTTTAAACAAAGACATGGAGATCACAAGTGAGGGAAAGGGCCTAAAGGAGAGAAAGAGGGAATTTTTATTGTGGTGGTCTTATTTTAATGTCGAATGTTATGATGCAGCACATAAATTAAGAAGAAGAAATGTTGTGGAATTCGCCCTGAATCATTTGTCATCTTGCAAAGTGGACATTTTCAATTTTCTGTGCTTGGCTGTTGGGGAGCAGCTTGGAGTTTTTGCCTGGTTTACCTGATTTTACCTGATTACAGCAGATCAACTGGAAGGTATGTTTTGGGAAGCCTTGGCCTTACCTTGGAAAGTGAAGTAGCTTTTTAGAATGCAGACTAGCCAAAAAGACTTGAACTTTTTCTTATTTATGGAATTAAAGAGTTTAAGATTTGAAGGTTGTCTGAAATGTTTCTTGCTGTGACTTGTCTTGCTTTGGGTTACTTTACATATCAAACAAAGGTGCAGCCTGGGTTTTCATAAATGTAAATAATGAGTAAGCAACTTGCACTTGTTTGAGAAATATCTTTTACATGTAATGGCTCATAATTAATTTTTCTTTCTAAGGTTCTATTAGAATTGGAATTTTCATCTCTAATGCTACAGATAAAAGGATTGAGATGGATGTGGTGCTGTACAATCCATCCTCTGATGAACCAAGGGCTTCTACTTTTATGCCCAAACAAACATATCAGTATTGGACATTTCCCCAGTTCTTCCTGGCACTTCCAAGGGGAGGTAAGTCGTAAAGTTTTGATACTTGTGGTTGTGACTGCTTTACTAATAAGTGAGCTACTTTCATTGAAACCTCAGTCACTTGATGCAGATATTGCCTTACACCCCCCTCCAAAAGATAATAAATGGAGTTAAGAAAATTTCCAACTTTAAATATATTCTATCCCAAACAGCACCTTTCCTCTGAAGAGAAAGATGTTATTGTCAAGCAGTAGAATAACACTTGTTATTCTAGTTCACTAGAATGTAGGGAAAAATGTTTTAGAAATTTACTTAATATTAGAAGTCCCCTCTGAAAATTTCAGATGAAGTGTTGGTTTTCTAAATTCTTAAGTTCTGTAAAGGGAATAACACAACTTCATTTTTCTTTTGGGAAGGAACAAAATTTTAAGAACATAACTAATACCAGGTGAAGAATCTTTTAACAGTCTTCACTTAAATTCGTTTACATTCGTAATCTTCCATTAATTAACAATGATATACTAAATGAATTTGAAGAGATTTTAAATTACAATTTTTTTATTATATTGGAAATCCCGATGAAACCATGCAGGTATGATAATTAGCAATATAAAGACAGATGACCCCCTTGGTCTTAGTTTTGCCTAAACCTGTTCAGCAAGTAGCTGAATAGTGCAGAATTGCAAAGCTTATTTTCTTGGAATTTGGTTATCAAAGCATTGTTTAGTCAGAGGGTTCATTGAAAAAACAATTCCCTGTTTTTCAGTTTCCTCAACTGACTGGCAAAACTATGGGGATGGAAAAGAGGGTGGGGTAGTGACTTTAGAGAGGGGGACAGAGACAGATGACCAATGTTGAAGGACTCAATATTTACAAAGTCAAAATCCAGTCAGAGTTTGATTCAATTCACTTGTATTGATTTTTCCAAAGACCAAAATAATGACAAGTATCACTGGGCCTTATAGGTTTCAAGCAATACTGTTTAATAAAAAGGTTATCACTCTAGTATCTTTGTGTGTGTGTGTACGTGTGTGTCAGTTTGTAGAAATTATGCATTCTGAAACTGAAGGCAAGAATTGACCTTTGCGTTGTTTTTTGGTTTGATTTGGTTTGGGGTTTTTTTGTTTGTTCTGGTTTTGTTTGTTTGGGGTTTTTTCATACTGGATAATATTTCTGGTATCTTTCATGTGCAGAATTTCCAAATAATAAAACAAAGGTTTGTTTTTGCTGGCACAACTTCGGACTCAGCTGTTAGTGGGCTATGAATTAGGGGGATATGTGCAAAGATGACATAAAGCACACCTGGACATACTCAATACAATTATGCAGTATTGTTCTAGAAAAGTGCCTAATAGCTCCTTTCAATTGCAATAGATCCCAAGAATAACAGTTAGAGCTGGACAGAGGTACTTCCACATCAGCTGTTTTTCCTGAAGCCATGCTGTTTCCTTTGCTGTGTTAGCAGCTGGGAAGAACTGTTGGAAAACCTTTTCAAATGGCTGATTCTCTCCTAAGCTGTTTCATGCTCACTTTACAAGCTCTGTTTGCAGAGAGGATAGTCTGGAAGCATGAAGTCATGGAATATGCATAGTTATCTATCATTTAGAAGAAGAACTCATTCTTAGTGAGTCATGAGTTTGCACAACGCATTTCTTCTAAGTTTTTGTATGCTTCCACTGCTTTGTTTTGATGTTATTATGACACGGCTACTGAAAAAACCTCAAGAAA
Source organism: Sakesphorus luctuosus (assembly GCA_013396695.1). NCBI lineage: Eukaryota > Metazoa > Chordata > Aves > Passeriformes > Thamnophilidae > Sakesphorus > Sakesphorus luctuosus. Next base: position 62,567 of record VWZD01007189.1, on the reverse strand, counting down.
TAGAAAAGTAATTCTGCAGTAGGAAAGAACTCTGTTAGAATGTCTGTCACAAAAACATATTGCTATACATATCTGACCTAACAGCAAGCAATTTTCAGTCATGACAGTTTTTTATTATATATCAAAACAATTTACTGAATATTCCCTTGAAGCATATCTCTCTGTCATGGTCATAGAAATGTATCTGTATCTATTCCTCAGTTTTCATCACTAAATTGGAAAATATTTTCCTTTTTAAAATTAATGTATAGTATTTCTTTTACTTTGCCCTCGAATTTCAAAATGGCTAAGATGAAAATACCATGACATTGAAATGAAAGCTTACTTTTTTAAATTCAAATCTGTTGTATTTTTGATACAAGCAAGCAAGCAAACAAAAATCCCTAAGCAAGAAACGACTTTTAATGATACAATTTAAAAATGATGAAGAAGAGATTTTGGTGCAGCAGTAATTCTACATATTATTAGTTTTGGTAGCAGAATTCAGATACCAACAAGAATTGTTAGAGTGAAACTGGGAGCTAATGAAAGAATTCGCTGTGTTGAATTAAGTAGGTTTTTCCTGAATTTTAATCTGAATGGTTTTTTCATTGTCTGTGTCATTTTAAGCTTATGTATCTGTTTTTAGTATCATATTCCAATCAGATATGTTTGGAGAGTTTTGGTATGCTGTGAATTTGCATGGGAAGGAGCCATGGATAACCAGTCTACCTGAAATAAAATGTGAGGTTGGAAAGTAAGTATGCAGTTCATAATGCTTTACTGGGTCAGTGTTTTTAAGTATTGTGGAAAACATATGAAAAGTTCACACCAAAAATTAAGAATGGTGCTACTGTAGTAGTTTGCAGATAATTTGCCTAGATAAATGTGTATGTAGGTAAAATTTTCTTTGTGGAAAAAAAAATTGAAATGAAATTGTAGCCTACGTGCAAACTTCCTCTGAAGTTTTATATAGATATCACTCTGAAAATACTGCAGAATATAATCATCAAGATCCATTATAAAGAGTTCTGCTTTACTTTCTGTTTCTTTTCCTTATTCTGAGCTAGGAATATACTGAAAATCCTGCTTTACAAATGCTTGTATAGCAGCTAGAAATTTCTTTTAACCTCTCAAGAAATGGCAAATTAATACAACTTCTGACCTGCAGGTCCCAGGGGTAGGCATCGTTGGAACATTGCAAGTGTTAAGAAAATGAGCTACTGAGAGAAATGAACCCAATACTATGGTCCTTCCACAAAATTTCAACTTACATTTTGATAGCATAATGTTCAGTTCTGATTTTAAAGACAGAAACTAAAACTTTTAGAATAAGACTTTCAAGAATGTTAGATTTTCAGTAGTGCTCTTCCACCTATTACCTCCACTTATTTGTAGATTCTGTGGACACACTGCTCTCCTGAATGCTAAATTCCACTTACATCTGCATATCTTACCTCTGACTAAAAAAATACATTAGGACTGAGCAAAAATATTGTTGAAGAGAAAACTGAGATGAAACCTCATCAGTACATTTGAACATCTCAAAGGCAGGTGCCAAGAGGATGGTGCCAGACCCTTTTCAGTGGTGCCCAGTGACAGGACGAAGAGTAATGGTCATAAAGTACAACACAAGAAGTTTCATCTCAATATGAGGAAAAATTTCTTTCCATTGAAGGTGGCAGAGCACTGGAACTGCCTGGGGAGAATATGGAGCCTTTCTCTCTGGAAACATTCCAAACCAGCTTGGATACATTCCTGTGTCACCTGCTGTAGGTGACCCTGCCTTGGCACTGGATGATCTCCAGAGGTCTCTTCCAACAGTAAAGATTTGATGATGCTGGGAAATTAACTTATCCACATTTGCCATGGGCAGATAGTGGTGGAAGAACAAAGAAGTACTGTTTAGTTTAGTTATTAGCTACAGCAGCAATAACAATAAAGGATAACAGGAAATTAACGGTAATCTTTTTCATTTATCTATTTATATAAATATTATGAAACAGTATAACAAAACTCACAAACTTCTTCCTTTTCTGTTTTCATTGTCTGCCATATTCTTGGTTTCAGAAAGTTTTCTGCTTTTTGTTTAGTTACTTCCTTCAACACTCCTTTGTCCAGAAATCTCTTTCTATTGTGTTATCAGCATAATGTCATCACCACTCTTCTTGAAGTGTTGGAGAATTGCAATTGGTGATGGCATCGAGGTTAAAGTTAAATTACTGAGAATTGCTCTGCCAGCTGAAAAGATGAGACAGTCAAGTAAATTGGCTGCATTCATGTATACTGAATATGTAAAGGCAGTGCAGGTAGATATCTCTGTGTTGTCTGTTTAAGGCAGGTATGAATTTAATTTGTTTTGAATGGATGTACTTCCTCACTATGTACCCAGAGATGTGAACTGTAAATAACATCATATGTTGGAAGCATTTCTGGTTGGTGAAGATTTGTACTTGTTTAAGAGACTAACTTCCATTCTACCACCTTTTCCTTGAATGTGGGTGAAGTCTTAGCACATGTCATATCCTTCTAAGAATATTGTTTTTCATTGTGGTCTAGCTATGTTCTTTTTTTCAATTGATCCAAAAAATTTAAGAAATTGTGTCTTTTCAAGGACATCTGGAACATCACTGGGAACTGGATTAGAAGGCAAGAACCCATGGGTACACCTAGAATCAATTTCTAATTAATTCCTAAAAGAGAAAAAAAAATTCTAACAGTTTCCTTTAATCCTTTTTCAGATTCCCTAACATTTTGAGGTTATCACAGTGAGATCTGCTTTTTGTTTCTGTCAAGGTAGATTTAACACACCTTTAGCATATGTGTCTAAGCAAGGAAACTTTCTATCTGATGTTCTTCATTTTCTTTTATCCACCCTGGTATGGCTCCACAGTGCAGTCATTGAAGATGAATCAGTCAAATTGTGTCCACAGTGGTCTTGAATTTACTGCCACATGCAACAGCTTTTTCCAGTATAACCATGAAAGTCAATCTGTGCGATGATGCAGGGGCTCCGAATGGAATCTGATCACTTGAAGAACCTCTAACAGTCATGTAATCACTTACTGAAATTTCAGATATTCCAGCTTTGTTTTCTCTTTGAGAAAGTATTACGTATGAAAGAGACCAGTCAAAAAAAAAAAAGGATGATACATGTGACAAATGGGAATTACCACGTGAATCTGCAGTTCCTGTGTGAAAGTTTCCTGGTATTTCTCTACTCTTTGCTGTTGAAATGTCAGTGATTCAGTACTTTGACAGTTAGAAACAAGTCTGCTACTCACTGCTGGGGACCTTTGTCGCTGCCTATGTTGCAAAGAGCCACCCATGCACAGGTTTTAGAGTCCGAAGTCACAGTCATAATGCTTGACTGAAATATCTTCTGAATGTTGCTTTTTATATTTTCCTTTTCCTCTCTGATTTAATATGACTAACCAACTAATTTTTTCCAGAGAATTAATATGTGGAGCACTCTGGCAGCTGACCTGCCACAGCTTTGAGGAGAGGGAATATCCCTTAGATAGATAAATTACAGCAAGACCAATACATGTATCTCATTTTTCAAAGTTATCTTATTTACTATTTTCACTGATTCAGCTTGAATCTCTTTTCTGTGTCCCTTGTCATTATAATAAGTATGTGATTTATGGTCATATAACTTTGTTAAAGGCAAAAAAAAAAGGTCAGAACAATGTTGGGAGTCTTAGGAATAATTTTGAAAACTGTGCTCTCTATTGAAAGTATCTCATGTTTCTTCTTTAATTAGAAAATAAAGGAAAGTCTGTAAAATAGAGGGCCAGCTGATTTAAAGTATGACACTTAGGCAATCAGCATGCTCCAATCTTTGTTCTGGGATACTCACAATGCTCATTACAGAACATAATCTACATGTACAACATAATGATTCTATGGTTATGCTGTAATGATCAACACAAAAATGGTACAAAATGAAACATTGAATGAATTTAGAATGTATTGTTATCAATAATGATTATTAATATTAAATAATGTTATTAAATATGTTTCCACACTAGTGGGAAAATGGTAATGAAACAACCATAACTGCTATTCTTAAAGTTACTAATTTTTCAAGAAGCAAAAACAAACCAAAAAAGACCAACAAAATGCAGTGGAAGAAGCTCTATAATTAATTGTCATTGTGTATATGTCCTTTTTTCTAGATCTGCTCATCTGTACATACCTCTGTCTAATTCATCTTGAATTGTGGAGCTACAATTTGGTAATGGCAATTCTGGCAATTTTTCACTTGAGATTGTCACAGAGCACTCTGTAAGTACAATTTCACAAAACTGATAGAAGAGAGCATTCTTTACAAAACAAAATGAATAGTATATTGTACTGTGGGTTGAGAATATATGATCCTTTAGATATCACAGGTATGTATTCTAGAGATTTTATAGCTTAAGGACAAAAATAATTAAACTTGAAAAGCAACTCAAGCTGAAGGACAGATGTTTTTCCCCTGGAATGCTTTGTGGAATGTTTTTGAGCAGGTAATGTAGGTTGCAAATAATTTAGGAGATATTAAAAGAAGTTGTGGTAAGCAAAATAGTTCATCAGAAGCTTCACAAGTATCTAAGAATCAAGTAGTTAAATATTTAGGTTAATAGAAAAACATCTCCGTAAGAATATAAGAATGTCTCATAGTCATGGCAGTAATAAGTGACTTGCAGGGCCTCTGAATTGATCATACAGCCACAAATAAGCTTCAAGCAAATACCTAGAATAATTTTATTCTCTGAACTCACAGTTACCCTGTGACTGATTTCTACTGAGAAAATCTTCACCCCTTACTATTATGAACACTACTTTTTTTCTCCTCCATCTTGCTGCCCAACATTTATGCTTTTTCTAGGGCTGAGACTGGTATAGATTGGATCAACTTTTATATATTTATTGAGATTAGCTAGAGTTTTAGGTGGTCAGGATTCATGAAAATATTTGTTATTAATCATTAATTGCTGGTACAGATCCTCTTTGGATACTATTAACAATTAATTCTAGAATATATATGTTATTTTTCTGGTGAGGAGATGAGAATAGCGAGGACAGATGCGTGGAAACTACTGCAAGGAGTTAGGGGAACATTCACTGTGAATGAGTGATGTGGAGTGCATCTGTCACAACCTCATCTTAGGATGTGAATTCAGAACCTTTAACATGATAAAAGAAAAGGAAGAAACCTGTTATGGACAGAAAAGAAATGACAGTTGCACCTTTTCTAGACATGGAGGAGGTAGTACAGGGAAGATATACACAAGGGGTGGTTGATCCCTTAAACCCCAAACTATTCTGTGACTTAATGATTCTATTTCTGCAAACTGGTATAAGGGTCAGAGAGAGAGGAGAGGAATATTGTAATAAGGTCCAAAAAATAAAGCTGAGAGGATACAAAATGGATTGTATGGGGGGGAAAAAAGAGGAATGCCATAAAGTAATAATATGTGCAATTTTGTCTTTCAGAAACTAAACAGCTTTCAGCCTCAAATATATCAGTACAACCAGACCAAATGTTCTTAAAAGAGTCTGCGAAGAAAACAGCTAAAGGAGATCACACTTATTTACTGAACTGCCCTTTATATTCCTACATGGGATTCTATTAAATTAAAAGCATAAAACACAAAGTGTTTCTTTTAGTCTGTCTTTTATATCATGCATGTTATCACATCTTACACTAAGGTAAATCTCAACAAGTGCTATGACTAATAATTTCATCAATTGGTATTTCAATAGAAGCTAAGAAACATAATGGATGCAAACTCTAATAATTGTCTGGGGGTATTATATTGGCACAAAAGGGGATTAGATTTAATTGTACTGACTTTTGGCTTCTGCACATTGCGTTTTACCTTGTGCAGGAAATTAACAGCAACACAAAAATCTTCTACTTCCATCTTTTTTAATTTATCACTAGAGATTCGCTGATCACCAAAAACTGTATTGCATTGCTTAGAAAATGACATATTCAGCACTAACTGCAGTAATTTTCTTCCTTTTCTTTTTAATACAGTTCTTTGTTAATGAGAGTAGTTCTTCCATTTAAAGGATAGATTTGGTGAATTTGCTATATGCAACTACTTAAGATTTATTCTGTGTATCTGTCCAATTTTGAACCTGCTTCTTCCATTGCAGACCCTTGTTTGGTGATGTTATGTGATTTCCTTCAATTTTGATGACAAAGTCTGGAGATGGTATTTAAATCACAGAATGATAGAAGGATTGGAGTTGGAAGGCACCTCTGGAGATCATCAAATCCAACCCCGCACTGGTAAAGGAGGTTCACCCAGAGCAGGTTACACAGGTTCATGTCCAGGCAATTTTTGAGTATCTCCAGAGATGGAGACTCCACAGTTGCTCTGGGCAGCCTGTTCCAGTGTTTGGTTAGTCTGACAGCAAAGAACCTTTTCCTCATATTCAGATGGAACTTCCTGTTTTTCAGTTTGTGCCCATTGCCCCTTGTCCTGTTGCTTGGGCAGCACTTCAAAGAGTTTGGTCCCATCCTTTTGACATTACCCCTTAAGTTACTTATATACATTGATGAGGCCCCCTCTCAGTTGTTTCTTCTCCAGACTGAACAGGCCCATCTCCTGCAGACTCTCCTCATAAGAGAGATGCTCCAGACCCTTCATCATAATTTTACCCTCTGCTGAACCCTCTTCAGTAGTTCCTTGTCTTTCTTCAACTGCGAAGCCCAGAACTGGACGTGGTACTCCAGATGTGAACTTGCTTCTCCTGGATATGTTGCATCCTGGGTTTAGTCCCTTCATACAACACTGCATTCAATGCCCAGGAGATTGTTCCTTGTTCTTGTAAACAACATTACTGAAATACAATAAGGGATTATTTCCTATAGATGCTATTCAGCTTCAGCTACTGACATCATTAATAGGCTTTCCTGAGGTCCAGTTGGATTAGGCTCAAGTATTCCTGAACTTCAGAGTGCATGATGAAGTCTAAATGAAATTCAAAGGTTTTAAATCTCTTGCCAGCTTCATGTAAATTAGAAGCAGCTCCATTAACCTCTTTGTAAATGGATAAAAATGAGAGAAGTATGCTTTTCTTGTCAGCAGCTTTGCAATTGTAGCCTAACACAGCTTTAAATGGAATAGAGACCGTCTTGGTTTTCTTCCAAGAATTTGATAATTTTCAAGGATTCTCTTTAATGTGATTTGGATTTTCTTTTTTTCCTTTTTTCCTTTTTTTTACAAGCTGAACCTAATTTTTGTTTCTCTTGTAAACCTTTAATTTAATAACTTTGTAAATGCTGCCAAATTATCTAAAAGTTAGAATAGAAGTGAACTCACATAAGTTCACTGTAGAATTCCTAACTTGTTTTTCATTAGCATATTGGGCATTATGAGTTTTTTTGGGGAAGAGTCATTGGGATGTTGAGTTTTGTGTTCTGTCCTGATAGTGACTTGCTTTCTCTTTAGTAGAGAAGGACTCATGTTCAGCATTTAACAGCTGAAAGTTCCAGTCATCAATAATGCTGTGTTCCCTAGTTTAGTATTTTTCCTTTATATAAATACATGGACATATTTCACATGTGTTTGTATTATACTGATATACACATAAATTTAGGATGTACACAGAAGTCTTACAAATGGGAGCATCTTCATTGCCAAAAAGAAACATATTTTGACTGTAAGTCTTCAGTTTGCTGTTGTTCAGGCTATATAACTCTCCTAAACATTTCCCATGTAGCTGTGTTCCACCCTGATGGGCTTTGAAACAGAATTTTTATTGAGGAAAAATAACTTCAAAAGGGCTGACAGAGGAGCGCAGTCTCTGTGTGAAAGCTTTAGTGTTTTCTTAATGACAATGGGTCTTGTTTTGTACAGAATAGATAACAAACTTTGAGATTTAATGAAAAATTTCCCTTCTTTGTTGGCTTTATAACAGAAATAATGTATTGTTAGTCAGTCTCTTTCAGACTCAGTTTCTGTATTTGAACACTTATATCTGCGATCTTATGAAGATAGAGGATACCAGTTCCTTTTCACATGAGTATCTTGGAAGTCACTTGTTTATTTAAATAAATTTTAAGGCAAGGGGTTTTGTTAACTTCTGCATATTTTATTGAATGGTTGTGACAAAGGATGATCTTAAAATACATTGTTTAGCATTATTTTGTAATTGTAGTTTTGAAAGCAATTTATTCTTTGGTTTTCAGTGGCAAGTAAGTTATCTCTCTGCCTAGCTGATTTCAAAACAAATTATTTTTTGGATTCAGAGAACATAATACTGTATAATACAAGAAATAATTTAAAAAACAGATCTATAGTGTAAAAAATAAAAATCCTTTCTCTTTCCAGAGAGGGCAATCTCTGGATTATCATAACTCCATGCTGATTACTTAGATTTGTTTTGGCAGTGCATTTTCTGTGCAATGATAATATGTCAAGTAATGCTTATTGAAAATCAAACTCCTGTCTGTTTTCATTTTTATGGAAGAGTTACTATCACAAATAGTGTAGATCTCTTAGTGAAGTCGTTTGAAATCTAAAAATCTTAGTTTAATTTTATTATGTGTTATTCTGTGACAGCCCATCTTTACCTGCTTTTTCATTTTGTTCAAAAGTATTTGGAAGGGAGTTCTTTTTCTAATAAGATTCTTTCTTCATTTGCAAGTTTTGGTTTGGTAAATGGGCCTGACTGGAAGTATGAACTGGACTGGAAATGAAATTAAAAAGTCTCAAAAAAGATTTCTTGATACTGAGGAACTGGATGTCCTAGAACTGACTGAGAAATGAGCTCTTCAGGCTCATCTTAGATGATGAACAGCTAAATGAACTCAGGGCAGTGGGGCAGGTGGGGTTGGAAGGGGTTTCTGGGGACTCCCTCAGGTCTGTTATTCTGGATAACACAGAGCCTTGCAAAAGTGCCAAGCATGGGATGGTGGCAGCTGCGTGCTGATGGCAAATGTGCTTTCAAGTTATCAGTCACAGGGGGAATATATGGGATTGTGGAGTGTGGGTGGTGCAGCAGTGCTGTGCTCCCCGTGTGGGAGGTGAAGGAGTGGGCTGGGAGTGCTGAATGTATGCTCTGAGTGTGAGAGCCACCTGCTTATCCTTCCACAAATGTCTCTTGTGATGTAGTGGAAGGTGTAACAAATCGTAAAATTTAAATTGTAAAGTTTGAAAAAATAGAATAAATCCCCTCATCAACAGACAAGACAGTGAATATATTCAGTCAACTGGTATGTCAGTATTTTGCTATATTACTTTAAAACTTGCACCCCAAAATAGAAAAATAACATGTTCATGTTTTGTGTGCTAGTTGAGCACATATGAGCTCTGTCTTCTCTTTTGCACAATCTAATTCCCATTGCAAACAGCAGGAATATCTGTTCAAGGCACACCATCATTCCAGTCCCTAATTGTGCTGGTACACCATAGACACATCCAGAAGATGACTGGCAACACACTATCTGGGTCCAGCTCTGAGATGGCAGGAAAAGCCACAGAGCAGTGGGGAAAGCAACATAATCTCATCAGAGGCCTTTGCTGGGAGTGAGCACCTCTGTCCCTGCTTCCCCCTTTGGAGTGTCCAGTTTGGCCTCAGCACTGTGGTCACCGCCAGTGGTCCTGGTGCCACAGGGGGTCCCTGTGTTCCCATCACGGTGATGCCTAAAAGTGTGATTTAATGTAATTTTAGAAGGTTTTAGAATCATACAGACTCTGTTCAGTTACCCTGAATTTAAGTCTGAATATTAAAGTGTGTCGTAGTTCAGCAGGTGGGACCAGTTGTCACTGTGTGGAGGTGATCAAAGCTGTGTATTCTACCCCCTCTATTCATTCCCAAGGTCAATGACCCATTTGCAGCAGCTTCCCAGGGAGTCGTTAGCACCTCCACTCCCAGCCTGAGGAGGCGTAGGTGCCAATGGGCCATCAACAGTCTGAAAATAGCCCATGACTCACAGAGTTAATCACCCATTGTGTGAGTCCCCGCCCTGGGGGAGGGACTGGGTGCTCCCTGAGGGTACAAAAAGGGGTAGGTAAGAAGACCTCGGGAACCTCTCGTCGGACCCAGAGGAGCAGCAGGACCTCGACAGGAAGNAGAAGGCCCAGAGAAGGCCCAACTACCCCCGCCATGACAAAGGGGCAGATTGGCAGGACTTTTGGGTGAGCATTAGAGAGAAATGGGAACTTACGATTGGATGTCCATGAGGGGTATAAAACCCCGAGACTTCCTGATCGAGGGGTCAAACCCCCTTGGGTTTGATCGTGGAAGTTTCTTCTAATAAAACCCTATATCTTTCTCCATTAACTTGTCTGCAGTGTGTCTCTCTTCACAGGAGAACGCGATCAGACGGCATCAACAGCTCTGCTTCTGAGACTTGCAGTGCCACAAGCTCAAGCACCAGATCAGGGCACAGCAATCAAACTTCTGAGGTGGAAAGAGGTTGCAGAGCTTGTTGCTGCAGTCAGGCATCTTGCAACCATTAAATGTAGTGAAAAAAACCCCCAGTGTTGTTTTAATAACTCCTTGTCATGTGAAGGGTGGGAGTTTAGATTTTTGCCCATTGGTACCCCCAGGAAAGTCAAGACCCAGGTGTCCTACAGTCTGTCAGTGTCTCATGAGACCCTTCACCAACAGATTCATGAGATCAGAGGGTATTTTGACCAACCCTTTAGGGGGGAACTCAACAGAGCAAAGACCCCTCATCAGGTCCTGCCAAGGTGTTTTTCACTGTTGGCAACTGCAAGGGTTCACTTTAACAGTTCACTTTGGTTAATACAAATTGTGACAGATTAACAAAGTTTGGAGGTTATTGGTGACAGTGTCTACTGCAAAAATATGCTTTAAATCAGTCTACAGATACAAGTATTAAGCAAGTACAAGCTCTAACATGAAGCAATCTACTAATATGCTATGGGGTTAACACAAGCAAAAGCTCTAGTCCTAAAAGTAGCATTTAATGCATGTAGAGTATAACTCTTACACAAGTAATCCCTCTCAGTGGGAAGAAGATGGACTCAGTCCATTGACTGACCCCAGCAGTTTGGGTGAAGGTCTTCTCTCACTTTTCCCTTATCCCCAACTTACTTTTTTTACTATTTCTTTGTTTGGGTGGAGTTTGAGTGGCTTTAGTCATAAATACTTTTTATTACTGATTGGTGTACCTAATGGGAAAGGAGTGGTTGTTTTTTTGGCACCTGAGGAGGGGGTTCAACATGGTTGTTGGGTTTAGTAGCAGAAAACCTTGATTCTCCCTTGGCAGGCAGGTACTGTACGATCTCAGTACCACAATGTTCCATCATTCTGCTGGGATTTGAATGGAGGGGGCCACAGTGTCTCCACTTGGTTCCAGCTATCCCTTTGAGTAGAGGATTGTCTTCCATGAGGAGCATGCTGATCTCAGTCCATTCAGGGAGCTGCAGCTGCTTTTTACCCTAGAATTCTGATTTTTCTCTAGATTTAACCCTATCCATCATCCCACACTCCTGTTCACAGCCTGTTATCAGTTTGTACTTCCAGGGCTGAGATTTCCTTTATAACAGGGCTTGTCTGTGCCAGCTGTTGTAGGGTATTGTTTTGACCTTTATTAGTTGTAAATTATATTCATTTTATCAAATACAACTTAAGTGTTCATAATGCAAATTATCTTTTTATGTCCTTTTACATGCAAAGATTAAACATGTATGATATTGAAGGCCTAGTACTTTTTAAAAATTAAAGAAATAGATATGGATTTTTTTATTCAATTATTCTAGATCATTACTGTCTCAATGTATTGGCATTTTTATAGTTCATAATTCTATTCTTTCACTGCCTATTTGGTTCTTAGAATATTTATGACCTCCTTGTAGTCAGCTACTTTACTTTTCCCTATGCAATTGAGTCTCAAGTAATGTACTTCAGGTGAAGAGAAAATTTGCAACGTTATTTACAATGTTAGTTTAGATAGATACACAGATACACAGAAGAGAGACAAAGCACTAGTTTATTAAAACCTGCCATGCATTTCCCTTATAAGCCAGTTTGTGTCAATGGCGGCCAGTGTGATAACCTTTCAGTGTCATCAGCACAATCAGACATCACAGTCCTGTTTGAATGGTATTTGTGAGCTGCTGTCCATGTCCTTGGAGCAATCTATAACACCAGCTCTGTATTTCCTGGGAAGTGAACGTGCAGTGACTGCCACTAAGGTGTTTACTGCAATACACTTGCTGCCTTAGCAGCCTGTGCTTGCTGAGAGGGGAGAATGCATCTGGTGGAACACATTCATCACATACACATCAACACTGTCGATATAAAGCACAAAACTGAAACAGATACAAAAAAAAAAGTGATTTTGACTCTCTTACCCCACCCTTTATTTTCCTTCTTTCTTGTATTTGTACAGCTGCCCATTGCTCCTCATTCCATCATTCAAGTGCCCATGCAGGTCTGTCCATCTGCCATTGGAGAACGCAATCACAAGGCACTGATAACCTTCAAGTGCTTAGAGGTATGATAATATGTTTGCTGTCCACAACACTTAAGATTCAGATTAGATAATATTTTTAATAGGCAGGTAAGTAAGGGTTTCAGTCTGTAGGTCAAATTGAAGTTTAATGGTTGGATGCATAATGAAAGAGCAAATGCAAAGATGTTCAAAACTTATGATTTGTTTTAACCTTAGTTTTACACATAAATTATTCTGTTTATGGTATTAAAATGTGGCATAGGGAGCTAGAATAGATAATAAATAATTTTAACTTGCTCAGTTATTAGTTCTGCTGTTTTTAACACCTGAAGACTGGCATTTCTTAGCATTGTCACCTCTGAAATTAAATTTCTTTCTGTTTTTTCCCAACTCCAAATAATTTAAATTCATATGTTTGTTATCTGATCTGAGTTTTGGAAGGTCATACACTTGAAAAAGTAAATTCTGCCTTTCATTTTGTAGGAAAATGGTTTTTGCTTTGAGCCCCTTAAAACTGACTTTTTTCCTCTGTGAGGTTTCCTAATTTTAAATCATGAAAAAAGTAAATAAATAAACATGAGTCATCAACGTGACCTACCAGCTGATTTTAAATTACATCTGGAATCAAAAGGAAAAACTGATAGTATGATGTAAGTGGTAATATTTCATATGAGCTGTGGTTAAATGAAGCATTTGCTTTCTGTGCAAGTTTTCTCTGTATATTTTTGGACTTTCAGATATCCTAATAGACTGCTGACCTGCTAATTATTCCAGTTGAGTGCTACCAGAAGTTTTTGGTAGTGTTTTAAGTAATACTTCAAAATCAAATATTCTTTCATATGAAGAAAACAAATAGTAACGGAAATGATGTGGCAATTTTTTTCCTGATAAAGTATGTTGAACAGACAGGTTACTTGCAGGNTATTAAGGATAAAAACAAGGAGACAGCTATTTTCATGTGAATAGTATATATCCAAGGTCAGTTCAAGAGGATAGAATGTCCTTTTCTTCTCTGGACCCTGATGGTACCCAGGAATTTTTATTTTTTGAAGGAGAAAAGAATTTTTTCACCAAATAGAAAAAGAAATAGAACAATACAACACTTCATTTAAACCATTCAAAACCAAATTGAATCCTACCACTGGAATCCTGTCATGCAGCACATCTCTTTTCAATTAATGACCAGTCTCTATGTTTTTATCTGCAGTCAACTCAGGCCACTGTCCCATCCCTCTAGCTGCTTTGTCCAGATCCCTTTTAAATGTTTCAATCTTTTCCTATAGCCAGAAGTGCTTTTTTATATGCCTGAATCTTTTGAATTTTGTTTATTTTGCTTAATCTTCACTGCTTAGTCCTTACTAAATCAATTCTGAACAGTTTTGGTTTGCTAATTGTACTGATAGCTGACAGTGAATATTTGCATAACTGTGTAACTGCTCTTTTTCATGAAGACTTGAAGAATCTTTCATCAGTGGTGGATGTCTAAACAGTTTTTAATGTAACTCTTGTCACTGAAACATTGATTTCCTTTGCTTGATTTCTTTGATTAAATACATCTGAGTAGGCACTTACACCATATGATAGCTGACTAATCTCAGGTCAGTAAATAACACTACTTAGAGGATAAGCCTGAACTATTTCTGATTGTGTGTCTTTGCTGAACTGAGAGAAAGTGCTCTGTCTATTACTTGCTTAATTTGATTCTGGTTTGAAGCTGTATGAAGAGTTCTTCACAAATCTGTGTTTAGCTCTAATTATTGGAAAAATACCAAATTAAATTTGTTGGAACAGCACAACTGAAAGATCAGCTTGACCATAACCCACATCCAGAGTTCTAACATACCTATATTGTCCCATTCTTTTATCACATCCAGGTGTAACGTAGAGGATCTAACAGTGGTAAGTAATATTTGGAGTAAAGTGAGCCCAGTATCAGACCCTATCTTGTATTATTTGCCTTATGATTATATTTTTTAACACTTTTTTCCACATGATTTCTTTCACTGAGCTCCTTCACGAAGTAAGTCAGTGACGACTTACTGCAGTAACTGCAGGTCAGGTGAGGCAGGCCTGTCCTATGTTCTCCATGCTTTTTTTGGTTGCCCACCTTGTTTTATTTTCCAGACTGATCCCTTATTTTGTTTGTCTCCCTCTTTAGCTGCTCAGTTCAATGCAGTTTCAGTGTGTTGTTATAAAGGTGCTCAGCACTTGAGATGATGGAGTTTGAAATGGCTCTGATTGTTAAACACAGAAAATCAGTAAGAACTGCAGCCTTTAGTGTCTGTAGAACATAAACCTGAGCCTTCAGCAATAAATCTCAAACTTGATCTTTGCAGCTCACCTGCACTAAATATGAATATGTGCTCCCCTCTCATTCCTGCACTGCACCTTAACGTAAAATTAGTTGCTATGAACAAGGTGGTTCACACATATTTACAGTGGGTCTGGAAAGTGATAGGCTAATCTTGCCTTATAACTTAGGAATTTTGCAATTAAAACAAAAAAAATTTTTTGTTACTGTGTCTGTAAACAAGCACAAAGTATCATTAACAAGTCAGTGTAGACCACTGTAGCCTTAGATGATGTTTACAAAAAAAATTTAATCAGTAAGATTAAAATGTCTTTTTTTTCTTGTTGGAGTGAATGTTTGTCTATAAAATGATAACAAAAGCATAGAATTTTACTGTCCAAAGTTATTTTCCTAAGGCATATGATGTGCCATTTTATTTATCCTTGTTTATGCTGAGAAGTCTCAATATATTAGTAATTTCTTATTGTAAATATTTCCAGATTTGTTGTCAGATTTTTTGAACCATGTCTATTACAGATGTTACTTGTTTTTTGTTTGGTTTTATTTTTGGTTGGTTTTTTTTTTCCAGACAGACTATGCAGAATTAAATTCGATAGTTCATATAATGGAAATAATGTCTTGTTTTTGTATATTACTTTCTCTTTTCTTTTTGTTGCATACCTTTCTGAGTCATAATGAACAAAACAGATCAAAGGGTCATTTTGAGCAGTTTGCAATAAGCCTCAAATTCTAGACTGTATCATTATTATTTAAAGGCAGCAACAAAAATGTACAAATTAAACATTTTCTTTGAAGTAATGACAGTATCTTTGTATTTACCATTCACCTTTCCTGCTTATTCACCTTTGAAGTTTCCATAAGTGGTGGCATTATTAGCATCGTTCTTTATAATCTTAAAAGAGCAAATGTGGGGCAGGTGACTCTACACTGTCATACTGAACAAAAAAAAAAAAGACTAAAATTAACAGAGAAATTATTTTTTTCAGTTGGTACAGTAAAATCACAAGTAAGAAATTCAGATCTATAGAAGATCCTGTAAGACTGAAGCCAGGCTGCACAATCCCTGTGACACTTAGCTATCAGCCAGACGCAGCAAGGAGCTCAGCTGCTGCTGGCTGGTAGGGAGGAGGATTACTCCCCAGGGATTCACGTAGTAGGTTCCCACAGAACTCTGCAGGTGTGTGAAAACAGCCAGGATAAAATAATATAAACATGGGACTTGTGAGATATGGGTTCTAACCAACTGAAGTTTCTAGTGTGGTGGTGTGTAACTCTTTTTAGCCAATAAGCTGTAGTTCTAACCATATATAAACTGTGTGCTATGTGTAATAAAAGGTCTTCACTGTAAATCTCATAGATTTGTTGCGTAAAGTCCTTTCTCTCTGCCAAATATTGTTTACTTTAATTTCCTTTTTTTCTTCTCCATGGTGATGCTGTATATATACTAGTTCTTTCCAACAGCCTTGACTTTTCTGTGTATAAAAGGTCAATGTTCTTTATAATCTTTGCTTTAACACAGCTTTTTCTGTGATTCTACTGCTTTCCCATCAAATAATTTTCTTTCTTCCTTTGTTTTCTGGAGAGAAATTCTGATTTCATCTGCTTTCAGAATCTAATATATGTGCTTTGGGTTGCCTTTTTGCAACCACCTACATCTTTCCATTCACCACACTGGAGGCTCTGAGTAGCTGGATGGAAGTTGAATACTATATACTCCAAGTAGGACAGAAGTTAAAGGGAAAAATGAGTTGTGAACATCTCCCAGAATGGAACTACTGATTTACAGATAGCAATACTCAGAGAACATAACAGCTTGAAGGAAGAGAGAAAGCATTTAACAACCATTCACTTGTAACAGAGACCTAGAACACTAGGAGAAAGAAGTATGCAACATGCCTTAAAATGTACAGATCCGACTCATCAAATAATAAATAATGATGTTTCATTTACAGCTTCATGAGTGGATATTTTTGTTGGGAACTGGTCTTCCTCAGCTGATGAAAACAACTCTCATAAGTGCCTGCATTGGCCAGAGTTCTTCTGCCATTGTATTGTTCCAAAATCCAGCCCCTGAAAATGTGGTGGTGGATATCGTGCTGACGGGTACAGGAGATTGGAACATTTTTTTAGGTTGGAGGAAGAAACTTAAGCCCCTTGACTTGCATCAAAATTGTGAAAGGGATGTGATTAAATTTGCCCCATTTCATTTTCTGGCAATAGAGACATTTTGTATAATTCACACTCTGAAAAGTTCTGTAGACTGGGCTGTGGGAAAGAAGAAAGAACACAAACCTTAAACAACTATTCACAGTAGACCCCTTAGGTCATACAGCCTCATGTGTACATGCACCTGTTGTTGACTGTAGACTGCATTTAGGGAAGAGGAGGCTCCTGGGATGTGTTTTGGAAGCTGTATGTCTAAGCCAACTAGCTCATGTTTTGTTTTGCTTTTGTTCCTCAGTTACCTTCAAATATTTTATATTATTTGGTTAGATTGTAAATAACTAAAGGAGTTAATAAGGGCAAAACATTTCATTTTTTTGTTGTTGTTCTTCTGATTGACCTTCCAAGCAAGTATATTTCAGCAATATATTAAAGATACTTGAGTGTAAGTTCCACAGTTATCAAAGATCAACAAGTCACTGTCCATACTGAGATTTCAGAAATGCTGTAAGAACTCAAGTTTTAAATCCTATGTTCTCCTTGATGACTGAAATTTACTCTGTGAAAGAGGAAATTTCTCTTTGAGTGAAATAGAGGGCTTTAGAAAGTTCTTTGAATCTCCAACTAGCTCAACACAAATTGTAGCATCAGAAAACAGGTGCCAAACATTTTCTGGCACCTACACATAACAGAAATTAAAGATAGACCTTTTAAATTTATCTTCATAAATAAACATAAGAGAAATAGCAGAAAACAGAAACATAAGAATAGCAAAATCAAGCCTGTGCAAAGATAAGTTTTAAGCCACGTTTACACACACACACTATGATTTAGGGCTTGTGGCACATAGAATAGCTGAAGAAATGTGACTTTTAAAAATATATTTATTTTTTGCACTAAACTAATACTTTCTAATAGTACCATCTGAATATGAATTAGAAATAAAGAAATACAGCTTTGGCTGCATATACCATTGATATATGGGGGATTTTGGAGATTTGTTTACCTATAAGGTGCCTAGTCAATAGCATTTTGGTCTCATGACTGAATGTTCTGTACTTCTGCTGACCAAGTGGTTCTTTGGCAGACTTTAGTGCATTTTCACAACTGTCACAGAATGGACTTCCATTTATAAATTATCAGACCAGTTCTGAATTTCAGTTGATGATTTCTTCTGGACACCATGGAAGGAAGCAACAGCATCAGAGGATTGACTGCTTATAGGCCAATGAAATCATGGCCAGGAGTTCGGGGACAGTGCCAGAGTTTACCTGCTGAGGAGGTGACCTGGCAGAGAGAATAGTCTTGTCCAGCTGCCTACTTATCTGGCTTCTAAGCATCCTTAAGTGACCAGGGGCAATTGATGCCACAGTTGGCATTCAGTGTCCATGCAGAAGCTCAAAAGTGCACACTAATTTTCATATATTAATAAAAGTTATTTTGGGAACTGCTAGAGTTAGTCCAGTTTGTTTATGGTGCTGGCAGTGATATAACTTGTAAGAGAACTTTGTGGAGAAGGTTGTTAGTTGCATAGGAAGGCCTAGGGAAAATACATATAGGTCCGTTGATGTATGGTGGGAACTCCCCTAGTTACAGATCATGCAGAGAAGGCTGAAATGATCAATGGTTTGAAGTTTTCTTTTTTGGCCTTAGTCTTTGCAATCAGAACTTGCCCCCAAAGCAGCATGTACTGAGTTGTTTCTAAAGAGGGATGGGCAGCTCATAGCAACAGGCTGTGGACTTCTTAGAGCAGCTCTATGCATTCAGATCCACACATCCAGATGAAATTCAGAGAGTGATAAACAGTTGGTCAATGTAATTGTGAGGCTGTGGCTTTCTATGAAGATTCATGCTGATCAGGAGATGTTTCTGTTGACAGGGCAAAGGTTATGTTGTTTTCTTCTTTGAAAAGTGATATAATGAAGACTAAAGGAGTGGTAGGACAATCAGCTTCACTTGAGCCCCTGGTGGGATTGCTGGACACATCCTTTTGCAGTCTGTGTAGTCCATGAATTGCTCAATCCCTGCTGTCCATTTCCAAACACTTGAAGGTCAAGAAGGTAATCAAGAGTAGTCAAATGAGTTTGTTAAGTGCAAGTCAGGGTTGACTAACACGATTGCCTTCTACATGGAAATGAGTGATTATGCAAATAAGGGAAGAGCAGTGAATGCAATGTTCTATGATTTAGTAAGACTTTTTTCACTGTTTACTGTAACATTCTTGTTTGGAAGCTAAGGAATTATAGGCCTGATGAACAGTCTGCTGAGTGGATTGAAAACTTGGCTGAGCTATTGGTCTAAAATGATAGTGATCAACAGCCTGACATTCAGCTGCTGGCTGGTAATGATTGTTGTACCCCAGGGGTCAGCACTGGGACCCATATTATTCGAGACCTTTATTAATGACATGGATGATGACAGAGAGTGCAATGTAAATTAGGGGAAGGAACGGACATGATGAATGGTCAAGCTTCAGTCCAGAGGTACCTTGAAAAATTGTTGGTATAATTTTTTTGAATTACTTTATTCATTCACTCATCATCCCTGGAACAGCTGAAGGTAGAGTGAACTTTTACCTTATTAGGAATGCGATTTCCTGCTAAAACGTTAACCTTTAGTATTTTCCCCTCTCACTCTATCTGCCCTTTGCTTAGGCCAAACAACGTGAACTAAAAGTGCTGTGAAATACTAGATGTGCAATCCACCCTATTTGACCAGGAATTGTTGTTGTGTATTAAGGCAGTTAAATGCCACCCTGAAACCTGATCCCGTCAGATCTCCAAAGCTAAATAGGGTCAGCACTGGTCAGCACTTGGATGGGAGACCTCCTGGGAATAGCAGGGGCTGTAGGTTCTTGTCCTGAGGACTTCACTGTCACCGTCCAAGCTCACTCGGCCGTGGCAGATGAACCTCAGGAGCAAAGGGTGGGGCCAGTTTCACTCACGCTGTGCCTCACCTAAAAATCCACTGTCCGGCTTGAAGGACACGCCCATATGGGTGTGGCCCTTCCCAAATCTTTGTTTGCAAAGCTAAGCCATCGTCAGATGTGTATTAGATGGATGGTATTAGGGTTCCCACTGTATCTCATGGGGTGCTTTATTCTGGTGGGAAGTTCAAGATGGTATTCTGATTTGTACAGAAAGAGCAATTAAGAGAAGCAAACTACTTGGCTTATTGAGAATAAATCTAGCACTAGACAGCACAGCTTAGTACTCTAGTACTACTACTAAGTATTATTTGTAAAAAAGCTAATCCATTGAGCTATTCACAAAATACTGGAGAAGAGCAATCAAGTTCATCCAGGAAGCAACTTCATCAGAATTATTTATAGAGCTTAAGTATTGCAACTAAAGCCTAGTAGATGGTGCAGTTATGAGAAACATTAGCAGAAACTGCATTGCTTAATTGCTTTGGTGAACACAATCACCTTTCTAACTACAGAGCATTAACTTGTCCCAGAGAGTTGTTTGGGAACACAGACAAAGACAGAGGGAGCTGACTAGGCAGTGAAAGACTGATGTTTGTTTTTATGCATCAGAAGTTTTTGGTCTTCATTTTTCTTTACACATCAGTAGACTTGACAAGGTGATGATATATGTTTCTGTGATCTGTGAATTTATGAAAAGTTTTCCTTGAAAAAATAGATTTTTTACTGCGATCTTTATGAAAACAAAATCATACCTGTCTTTTCAAAGCTGTCATGATTTTTTTTTTAATCAGATTAGTTTTAAATCTAATTTTCTAATTCAGTTGCTCTTGGTGACCTGCACAACAGGTTTGATTGGTTTTAATCACAATAAGGTAGTTGAGTTATGCATTCAGTCTGTCTTTAGACATTGTTGTGCATGCTATGATTTGCTTTCTGTAGGAATAATTCCTTCTTTTCAAAGGAAGAGAAGTCTAGGCTAATAAGCACAGTCATGGATGCACAAGTTTGGCCGCCTATTCCTGGCCCCGGCATAGCCTGGGAAATAATTTCTGCAATGGCCTATGTGTTTATTGAGAACTTTTGTGTTCCCAAGACAAAGTTTGCCAGAAAGGAAGAAAATAGTATTTAAATATACTAACTGTGATATACTATAGCAACAGAGATATTTTGTTCCAGTGGACAGTAAAAGCTGAATATTAACTGAATATTTTTCAACATTAAGAATGAATTAACTATCCCACAGGCTAATGAGTCTGGTAAGACAGTTGTCCTAGTATGAAAACATTACTTCTAGTCCATTTCTTTTCCTATCAAGAACTGAACTTTGGTATTTCTGAGCTTGCTTTTCACAAATTTCCCATTCTTTTTCCCCTCCCTTTATTTTGCTTGCCTCCATTTGTTAGTGAGAATGTTATTTCGACACTGTTTACAGTCCTACATTATGAGAAGACCAGATGTCTTACCCATATTGTGTACTCTTTATATGAATCTGTTTTGATATGAAGAGCTTGTGTTTGTTCTAGGATCTCTTGTGGTGGTGGAAGAATACACTTAGCAAAGTACAAGCTAGTTAGGAATGACAATAATATTAATTCAGGCAGAACAATAGTCTTCTTCAACCTGAATTAGTAAAACACAAACATCTAAGTTTGAAATAGAAAGTATTCATAATTTATTCTTTAAAGACTGGTAGCTTCTTTATTCTTAAGACTCACAGGGTTTTTTTTTTCCTGAAAAAATGTTATTCCAAGGAGTAGAAATGACCCTGTCAGCAGCTAACTCAAATTCACAGAAAACAAGAATATTTTCAATCTATCTATGAGCACAGCTTTTAAAACTGTAGGTTTAGTAATATAAAACTCAAATTACTAAAACTTTGAAATGTCTTAAATGACATTTTAGAATTAAACACATTACTGGAATGCTTTCCTTTATTAAATTTGTGCTGGACTCATCGGACTCCTTGCTGGTGTTACTGGAGGCCAGATAGGGCACAGAATGGGGACATCAACAGCATGCAGCAAGTCAGAAGGAAGAGTGAAATGCTTGACTTACCCTGATCTTTAGAAATTGTGTTTCAGACCATGTGCTACTTCTCAAGAGAATTCAAAGTGTCAACAATTAAAATAGGGCATCTTGATTAAAGTGTCCAAGCAATAAACATTTATAGACTTAATGCTTCAAAGAAGATTACAGAAGTTATCTCTACCTTGTTTACAAGTAACATTCCATAGGCGGTTTCTGCCCTAGATAGATGTGGAATTATATTTAGGATAACACACTTCAGGGATTAAAACAGATATTAATTGGGAATTGTTGTTTCTGGACCATTTCTGAAGCTTTCATTTGCATTTCTGAAACTTTGTCAAACCCAAGAGCATTATTTCTCAGAAATGCGTCCTTTTTGTGAATTTTGCCTGCTGTTGTAGCACAAACAGTACTTCATTTGGGATAATTATAGAGCAAATAAAACTACCCACAATCTGATAATTTGTGATGAAAGGATGAAATCTTGGACCTCCTAAAATTAGGTGTTTTCTTACTGAATTTAAGAACAATAAGTTTTCTTCCCAGGATTTAGATGCTTAGATGCTTCAATGTGCAGCTCTTATTCACATAGGCATTCATAGCTACGTTAAGAATATTCATATTTTCAGACTGCTTCCTCTGACTTTATTATGTAATTGAACTACATACTCAAAGGCAAGTCTGGTAATTACTTATTTTTCTTTCAGGCAAAATATATTGGACATAAGTATTATTGCATATATATAAGCCAGTGTTAGAATTAAATAGTAAAGATGTGAGGAAATAATATTTTCAATCATATAATCAGTTTATAATAGAATCCCTAACATCACTTTGTGCTGATTCTGGCATAATTCAAATTGTTATGTTAGCTACTAATTGAAAAAAATAATGTGCAATATATAAATGCCCTTCTGAACTGATAAATGTATTTTTGGGACATCATGAAGTATAAGCTAGTACTTTTTTTTTTATATGGTGAAATGATTTTTCAGAGAAAAAAAAATCCAGAGATTTGTTAACTAGTTCTGTGAAAATTACTTTTTATCTGAATGTGTAGATGGATATAAAGAAAAAATAAATAACAGGTATTTTAAACTTTGGAAGACTGTTCTATACTAGTGGAAATTTACGTATTAAGCCTGTAAGCTAAAAAAAAAACAAACACAACTCTTCAGAACAATTAGCATTATAGGGGAAGCTTTCACTACAGTCTTGTTTCTGCCATTGCTCTCTCAGGTCAAGAAAGATGATGATATAGTTGTTTTATTGATATATTAAAATGGGTGTGTTGGCTTTTCTTATGAACCCATCTTTTACTATTTAGAAAGACCCCTTCAATTCTTTTAGTATTTCCTCATAGATTAAAAATTTTATTTTAAACCTCAAAGCTGAAACTTTGCTCTTGAGGTAAAATAATTTTGAGGCTGTCTCATTTCTCAGAAGCAGCAAGAAGTTTGATAGTACTGGGAGAGCTTTTCTTTGTCTTCCTGAATGTATTTGATCACTGTTCTGTTTCTTAAAGCCATTTTAACTTTGTTCCATAACCCCAAAGGACAGTCTTCCCTGGCTGCTTGATAAGTCCTGTGTATCACATCTTCCTGTCAGCAGTTCATCATTCAGTGTTACCACATTTTAATATGACATATTACATAGACATAGTCTATCTATTGGGCTCACATTCTTGGAATTAAATGCTAGGTATATTTCCAACAAGGCATTTCCTTTGGCTGCTTGAACAGCTCTAGAGCCTGTTTATAAAATTGGGCTTTAAAATAGGTTTTCCTGTCTCATTTTCCATTGATAGAAATCAGTGAAACAATCCAAACAATATCTAAATCCTCTGTCTTTATGAAGCGATCTGTTAGATGATCCACTGACTTGTTGAACCGCCCCCAATTCTTGTCTGCAACTGGTCCTGAACTTATTTCTCTCAAGCTTTCTCTTACTTTTCATGTCACCATGGGCTTTCATTGCTATTTGATTTTTTAATTTAAAAAATATTATATTTTGTAATCTCTAGATGTTTTTTAACTGAAAACATTTTAAACTTTGTTTTTTTCTTGATGGTGTGTTATTTTACTTTAATTCTATTTAGAAAGATACCCATATGATATCTACACTTCCTCACAATGAGGAAAACACTGGGAGGGCCTTTAAGCAAAAGGGGAAAAAAGGGCCATGTTCTACTATTCAATAATGTATTTTTATTAACCTCTGTCTATGAAGCTGATTTATTAGGGACATTTTGACTTCTAAATGAGTTTCCATTAATAATTTTTTTTCTTTTCTTTTGGATGAGGAGATCTTCAGTTGTAATTTCAGTGCATCTGTCCTGTCTGAGTCCACCAGTAAGGAATCTGTTTTCCATCTTCTGCTTGGACAATCACAAGGTATTTATTTTCTTGAATTCTACTTTGAATGAAGCCTGTCGAAGGAGGTGATTCTCCCACTCCACCCTGTGCTGGTGTGACCTCACCTCAAGCACTGTGTGCAGTTTGGGGCACAACAGTGTAAGAAATTAAGCTGTCAGAGAGTGTCCAAAGGAGAGTTACAAGGACGGTGAAGGGCCTTGAGGGGAAGCCATATGAGGAGTGACTGAGGGCACTTAGTGTGTTCAGCTGGAGAAGAGGAGACTGAGGGAAGACCTCACTGCAGTTACAACTTCCTCATGAGGGGAAGAGGAGGGGCAGGCACCGATCTCTTCTCTGTGGTGACCAGTGACAGAACTTGAGGAAATGGTGTGAAGTTGTGTCAGGAAAGGGTTAAATTGGATATCAGGAAAAGGTTCTTCACTCAGAGCATGGCTGGGCACAGGGACAGGCTCCCCAGGAAAGTTGTCACAGCATAAGCCTGACAGAGCTCAAGAAGTGTTTGGATGATACTCCCAGGGACACAGTGTGACGCTTGGGGATGGTCCTTTCAGGGTGGGATAGTCTAGGGTATGATATTATTTTAGTCCGTAAAATCAAGAGTGTATGTAAAATGTGGTGTATGAATGCAACTCATACTTTATATGTAGAATCTGACTCCTTGTGGAAACAAGAATTGGCACCATATGAATGAAGTTTATTTGTTTTTTCCTAAAATAAATAGGTAATAATCGGAGGTGTATACACTGGAATTCCTCTGAAATGTGTATTGTTCATTCTTTCCTCACCCCTGCAGTGATTTTCTTAGACTTTTGAAATATGATTTCTTTTATAAGTAATATCCTACTATTTATAAGTAATATCCTACAGATGCCATATGTGGTGACAAAGTGATGATTATGTGTAAAAGAAACAGGAGGACTGTAACCTGACCTCAGAATAGATGCTACAAGTATGAGATAAGAAGAGTGATTGAGCCCGTATAATATTGCAGTCTTGATGTATTCCTAGGAAAGATTTTGTATTTTGTTCAAAAAATTAAATTATGATTTAAACTATTATTTAAAGAATAAATGCAAATAAATATAGTTGTGTTTTAGAATTGTCAAGATGAACAACACTGTTGTAAAAAATGTGCCTTAGGTAGAAAGTAATCCATTGTTAAGATTTCTAAGTAAATTGAAATTGAAAGGGTTCTTATGAGTTGTTGATTTTTCTAATGAGAAATTTTATGCTTTTTGTAATAAGTGCAAATGAATACACTTTAAAAGTAACCCTTAAAATATATTTCAAATATTAATGATACTTATTTTATCAAATTACCCTACTGCAAGTCACAGTTTCCTAAAACATGAAGCACCATAGTGAAAAAATAGGTAATTGCTATGAAATTTATTTTTAAAGTAAAATTTTTGTAGCTTGAAGTACAAGTTAAGGAAAAGTTTTCTCTCCTGGAAGCTTACTATGCCTCAACAAAATTTCTGGGTGATATAAAAAGAAGGATTTGGAATTAAAAAAAAATGTAAGAATTGATCTAGATGTCATATCATTTTATGCAGATACATTTTATGCAGGCTTATATAGAAGTTGTAACTTTTGTCATGACATTCTCTGTATTTTTTTTTTAACACAAGCAGTGAGGAACTGTCCAAAACAATCTAATCCATGCACATAATAAAACTGACAGTCCAACCACTTCACAGAAACATTAGAGCACCAGAGCAATCTTTATAACTTATTCTTTCTCTTACTTATCTTTTATATCTGAAATATTTTAGTGATATGATCAGTAGATGAAGATGAGATTAGATGCAGGTGTTTCTGCTTTTCCACTATTCCCTGTAACAAAGAAAGAATACTTCGAAAATATGTCAGAACTAGATATTATTCTTGATAGATACGCTGGAATATGTTTGCTAGATCATTTATTTACCATGTTCATGCTTGTGGAAAAACTGTGCTTGCTACTCATTAATTACTTGTTTTTCCCCACTCACTCTAAAAACTGAAGGAATAGTGAGATAGACTAAGAATCTGGGAATAATTTTTTCATCATCCTTTCTCAAGAAAGCCAAAATACTATCCATACTGTGAACCAGTTACTCATAGTAGACTCTGCTTTTTCCCTGCCTTGGCTTCACAGGAGCAACATAAGTGTGCTGGGCTACATGGTGCTGTTTCCCAGGAATACAAACTGTGTTACTTCACCTGGTCCTGATACTGAAAGTGTGATGTCTTTTTGCATTCTGCCTTCAGTCACTGCAATTTATGGTTTAGCCGCCTGTCTGAGTTTATGGCTAAGGCTGTCTGCTGTAAACAACTGGTTGTAGCATCAAACAGGAACAGTAAACAGGGCAGTTCGCTGAAGCTGATTTTTAGGTATCTCTCTCCATATTTCAGCAGTGTGTTTGTGTTTTGAAACATCTGTATTTTAAGCTGTCATGTCACCTGTATCATCGTTATCTCTTTTTTATTTTTACTGAGACCTTTGATGATGAACTCTTTGTTTTGCCTTCTAACTTTGATTTAGTGTAAAGTATATGTATTTACTAACTCTCCCAAGGACTTAGGAAGATAAGATAAAATATATTTAAGTTAGTGAGACATTTTCCAAAAAGCTGTGTGCAGTGTTAAAATGATTTCATGGCAATCAAATTTGAGCTATTAAAATTCTGTGTGTGCTCTGTGGAAGCATGTTGCTATTATAGTTTCATTTTTTTATTCAACATTGTTTGGGAAAGTATTTAGCATACTTTTGATGTCATATACAGTCTACTATGCTTATGGATAATTTGGTTTTTAAACTAGTTTCACCCAAGAAATGGCATAAATTTTGTTCAAGTCCTCAGGCCATTTCCCTAAAATGTGATATTTCAAGACTTTCTACTTTAGTTCTATAATTATTTGCATCTGCTTTTTGCTTTCAGTAATTCTGCATGCACAATCTGTTTTTTCTTGTGATTGCTTTCAAAGACGGAAAACCCAACAAATCTAACACTTGATTGCCCTGGTTGTCCTTAGTTCCTCTGTCTCTGTCTCTTATTATGCTTTCATTATCACAATATGGTTTGAAGATCTCCCCCCCCCCAAAAAAAAAAAAAAAAGCTGAGAGAAATAGTTCTACATTCTAGCAGACTATTTTTAAAACATATTGGAAAATATTAAGTTTTGTTTCCTCTTCCATGTTTTAACTGCATTCTGTGATCACGGTTTGGTCACTCACTCACAAGAGCAGAAATAGTTTTACACTTTATGATGCATATCACTTACATCAGAGGTTGTATCAGAAAGCAGTCAATAGTCATATAATGGATTTTGTGGGAAAGGGACATTCAAGTAATAAAAAGACTGAACAGCTAGATACATACGCAACGTTATCATATTTTTATCTACATACACAGTTCTTAATAATGAAATTAGCTGGAGAAGAAGGGAACACACACACACACACTGAGACCTCACTACAAACCACAATGAAAGAATTTGTGATAATTAGGTGATTCACTTAAAAAAAAAAAGTTTTCCTTATTTTAACCATTCAAAATTTCCTTCTTTTTGGCACACATTTTCAGAGGGAAATTGAAGGCATTAGAGTTCCATTGAAATGCTGGAGGATTCAGGTGCCAGATTTCCCTTAAACTTCCTTAGTCTGAGTATTTTCCTGTCTCATGTACACAAGTCTTTCATGTGATGAACTTTTTCCTACTTTTCATCCATTTTGAATTTCTTACATTAATATTATTGCCTCCTCTGAATTTTCACCTTCTGAAACTATCAAGTTTCGCTTCTCTGAACGGAACTGTTCAACAACTCTGCCATTCAATTGAGTAGTTCATAAGCTGTGGTACATCAATTCCTTCTGCTACATAAGGTTCATGGAGGAGGGAGCAGGCAGGCTGCCTTCAGAACTCGACCATCAGTGGCTCTGACTGAAAGTACTCCTAAAGCTTTGGGTATATTCAGCTCACAGGACTGCAGCTAATCTTGTATATGTTTATAGGACCTGTTATGTACCCTGGTTTTATTTTGAATTTTACTTTCTTTACAGATTATATGGTGTAGACGTATCTTCATATGCTTTTGCAGCTCACCAATCCTTTTTAGTGAAATAACTTGAAGAACTTGAAGAAAAAGGTCTCTCTTACTGGTTTCTTAAAAAACAGTCCCATGAGTTGAAGGAGTAGAACAGTACAGTCCCTTGACTGTATTTGGAATTGATTTATCTCCTTCACCATACTCTCATGATGCTGCAAAAGAAGAGAGAAGAAAAAAAATATTCAGGATGCAAATAAGAGAAGGGAAGACATCAGAAACCCAGCTTTTGCATGGCCTCATGCTGATCCACATAAGAATTCCCATGTGGATTTATCATGGCAAACAGATTTTCAAGCTGTAATTGCCTCACAGATTTTAGCTAGACCATGCAGTAGGTTCCATCAGAATCTTATGATTTGTTACTGAACATCCAGAGTATAGTACTTCAGAGTTTTTAAACTATGCAAATCATCCTGAGGGGAGGCTGTTACTTCACATTATCTTAACCTATTTCTCTACTTGAAACTATCTGCTGTGCCTTATAACTTGGTAAGAAATTATCTCCTTCAACTTCAATAGAACTAGAAAATCAAAAGATGATTATTTTTGACTTAGAATAGCATATTGGTGCTAATCTATTTGATAACAGCTGTGGATGGACAAGGTGGAGTCAGAATGTGCCCTTGAATAAGACGTAATTCCTCCCCGCTTCCAGGTTCTTGCCTGTAGCCTTCACCTGGTGAGGTAATAAACGCAGTGAAAATTCCAGAGACTCAGCTTTGTTTCATCTTGTATATTACCCAGTAAATCTATGTCTAGCTCTAAATTGGCTATAAAAAATTATCTGCACTAATATGTTTTTTCCCAGCCACACATACATAGTGGGGAAATTACCAGCAGTATTAAACAATTGTTTCTAGAGCAAAATTGGAGCAGCTCAATTTTCTAGATGTCTGTTTTATATCCATATTCTGTGTCCTTCTCTACTCTTGAACTGATCACATGTCTCTGTTTCCCATGAATTCATCTGTGCAAGACCCTTCCACATTTATGCTGCACCCGAAATACACAGTGAAGATTGTCTCCTTCCTTCACTAAACTTGGTAGTAATTTGCCAACTGAGAACTAAAGTTGTTCTTATGAAGCTTTTCTTCATTTGTGTTTCTAAGTTGACTTTCCTCATCTATACAGCTGTTGAGTTCTGCAGAGCATTGAAGATGTGTTCAAGATGTATGTCTAAACTTGATGTGAGAGGACAAGACTAAAAATGAAAGAAACAGACAGAAATCCCAACCCTACTGGCATTGGTATTAATAGAAAAAAAATATGGAAACTTGGACAATTAGAAAGATCTTTTTTCCTAAATAAAAAGCTGAAAAAAATTACAGAGTTCTTGAAAATATTACCTTAATATTTTTAAATGAGGAGGTGAGGCATTTGTATGAAACAAACTGAACCTTTTGTGTGAGAACATTCAGGGAAAAAGATCATGATAAAATTTGAAGTTTTGCACAAGAAGTTTGGAGATTTTAAGGGAAATAAGAGCTAGTTGTTTTCAACTTTTTTTTTTTTAAGAACTATATACTTTCCACAAGAGAAACACAATTTAAACTTATCTCATTAAGTAACTGTCTGGGGCACAGATTTTATTTTAAAGCATAAATGCTAGAAGGCAGTATTGAAACTGATCTTTCAGCATTGAATTTTCATGCTTTAAGAGTGCTTGATAATTATACTGTTGAATTAATGGTCTTTTTTCATATATTGAATTGTTGTAGAACTCTTTTGTAAAATGCTTTAATAGATTTTTTTTTTAGTCAGTGAAGGATGGATCTGAGCTGTAAGACAGAAGCTAAGGGAAAGTCAAATTATAAATATAGTATGCATTTAATAGTTAAACAACAATTTTTACCCAATGGAATTTTTAGCGCTGGAATTCTCAGTATAGTGGCTCACACTTTAGTCATTGAATCCTTAAGGTTTTTCTTAAACAGAATTCAGTTTAACTGGCTTGCAGAACATTGTGTACTTCATCTTAATTTTGAAGGTATTACTTCCCAAGTGTTAAGCTTTCTACATATCTCTGATGGTCCCTGTTCTGACCCTTTTTTTCTCATCTGAAGTAGGATCAGATCCTCTTAGAAGTCCAGGCTCCAGCATCTGTGTGAGCAGTCACCGGGCACAGGTATTTAGAAGACAAGACTCTTTTGAAAACCCTTGGTACTCTCTTGAACTGCTATACTGAGGGACTGTGAACAGGAGGATTTGCCTGGAGTCTCTTTTGGAATTCAGTGCCCTGGTATATTACACAGAAGTCTCTCTCTTTTACCTTTTTACCTTGCCAATCACACAAGTCAAAATTATACAATCAAATAATCCTCAGCTGTCCTGCCAAAAATTAACTTGCTTCTACATATGCTCCAGAGCTCCATGAATTCTTCTGTCTTTCTTCTCTACTCACAGTTTTATAACTCTTCTATAGACACATATTTCTGCTGCTTTCTGTTGTTTTTCAGAAATGTTCTGACTTGGAATGACATGAAATCTCAACCTTAATTGCAGTCATGCAGATAGGCATTTTCTCCTTCTTGGTGGAGTTGGTGTTGGCTGGGCTTTAGTTTAGCAATGTACATGATAGATACATCCAACATTGTTTACCAGTAGCAGAGAAAGTCTGGCTGAGTAAGGAAGTTTAACATTTAAGAGGGTCTAAGATGTAGTGTAAAGCTTAGTTTGCTTAAAAGCAACATGAATTTCAGACTGTGAGAGTTAAGAATCCAGCTGATTTTAGGACCACAGTAGGTGGCCTTCTCCTGCTTGCTGGTTAGTCTGCCTTGATCCTGGATAGCAGCTGACATCCAGCTCCCTCCAATGACTGGTCTTTGAGTCTACCCAGGAGCTGACACTCAGCCTCATGCAACTTGCTGGCTAGTCCAGCAAGAACTTTGCTGGTGACCAACTCACACCAAAGCTCAGGATACAGTGTGCTTACACAGAAGATAGACACAGGATTTAATAAGTGAGTAGGATGGTTGTCAAGCCTGAGATGTTGTCAGTCAGCTTTACTGGCCAGCACCTGCTTACATTACTGGCATATTTGGCCTTCTTTGACCTTTATTCTTGTTTTTCCCTGAGTCTGAATCTAAGTCTATATCTGTGAACTTTCTTATGGCATCTTTCAGCTTATTCAAGAAATCAGTAGGAGACTCATTTTTGTCTTGTTTTACTTCATACATCTTAGCCCAATTCACTGCTTTTGGAATAGCATGTCTGAAACCATAAATCACATATTCTTGATAGCGAGTCAGGGCTTCTCTCTGTGCTGGCACATTGGGATCCCATTTTGGGTCCATTGGGGGAAATATCTGCAAAACTTCCCCCGTAATTTGTCCAGCTGCTCTCAGCAGTTGGATTCCAGCTCTCGCTGCTCTCTTGACCATTTCTTTCTCTGTGCTATCCAGCAAAGTGTCCATCAGAACCTCAAGGTCGAACCAATGCATATCTTGCGTCTTTATTGCCCGTTCTACATAATTAGCAACCTTATCCAGGTTGTCTCTATATGACCCCACTGTTGCCTTCCACTGTTGCAACTCCACCAGTGAAAATGGGGTCTTTACATATATAGTTCCTCCCTCGTCTGCTTTGGTCTTTCTCTTTTCCCTCCTGTGTTCTCTGCCCTAAACATCCCATAATAAGTTTTATTCACACTTAAATAATGTATTTTGTTCTGTGGTACAGTATATAATCAATTGAAAAATTAGCTGTTAACAGCTGCATACAAAAATCAGATTATTAATTATAGTGAAAGATGCATTTAGTTTGTTCAGGTTTTGGTTTAGTAGCGTATTTGAGTTTGTTGAATTTCAGGTATGTAAGACAATCCCCAAGCTAAGAATTTAAGTTTAAACAACTGTCTCAGTTGCACTGAAACTATAGGAAATATAAATGTTTATGTCAGACAAGTACTCTAATTGCTGTGATATGAATTGAGGTGGAATTATTTGTGAGATTAATTGTTTTGATAAATTTTAGTATGCCAATACCTATATGTACCTCAAAATTATATATTTCTCCTTGTTTACAAGATATAACCTGGATCAATAATACTCTAGCTCCAGTTCTTGACAAATGAGATCTTTAAAATTGTTCTCTGTAGGGGAGGGATAATTTAATTAAAATGAACATCATATCCTTCGTATTCTGCTGCTTTCATTCTTCCCCAGATATTTCTGTCATATTATTACTAAGATTAACAAATTATTCAAAATATTATTTTATGGGGAAGAGAATAAATTATTCACATTCTGATTAAAAATTTATATCTTTCAGTTACCAGAGGGAATTTGAATTCCCTGATTTACTTTTCTGTCACAAAGCCTGAATGATTAGGCAGGGCCTGTTTTGATTTGATAAAGCCACTGGGATTGTACCTGCCTGAGTGTATTTGCGAAGGAATGCATATCACTAGTACCTCTTTTCTCTCCATATAAGTCTCTGTAAAAAATTATTTTTCTTTCTCTTCTACCTTTCATGATGCATACAGGATCTTATTTTTAGCTTTTACAATATTTATGCTGAAATCCTTCTTGTTTAATCCTTCTTAGATATCAGATTGATATCTACTATCACAATGAGTAGTAACAATCTTGCATCTTACACTATTTAGGTTTAAGCAATATTTATTTTTTCAAATACATTATTGATACCAAGCTCACAAACCCCACCCAATCCCAAAACCAACACAGAAAAAAGAGAATTGGGCACTACTGCTGTGTGCAAAAGAGGAGACGTGTTTTGACTGTGACCCAGACTTTGCTTCTACTTTAATGTGTTCCTTATTCTTTTAATAAATTCGAGCATTTAAGCCAACAGAGGGGATTTTCATATTTATATTAAGTGTAGGATATAATTTGTGTATTCTTAGAAAAGTGCAGAGCTAAGACTTGCATAACTAATAATGAAAAGTGTTTAAATTGTGAACTTTACGATACAAAAAGTAGAATCTCACAACTATTGAAGCATGCATCATAAAATTCTTCATTGCACATTGGAGCTTATATTAACAGTGTAGATAAAGTGCTTTATTACATTCATAGTCCCGTGGTCTAGTACCATCTTCTGCTGAGTGGAGGGAAATTAAACTTATTTCTTTGCACATTAATGACATCTTTTGAGATGAAAGCACATTTGAAGGATCATGAGAGCATTGGAAGAGTGTTTTACTTTCTTGGACTCTTTTTGCTAGGACATTAATTTTACCATTAAGTGGTTTATGTGCAAGGACTTGACACTTCTAAGATTATTGGTAATATGCTACTTTTGATAAAACTTGTATTTACAAAAATAGTTGAAATCTTTCAAAATTATGTAGCTAATAAAAATGCACTGAACCTTAAATAGTTTCTGCACTTGCATCGTGTTAAGGTACTTGATAATTTTATTTTCACAAACCTCCACTTACCTGAGAGAAGCAATTTACCTTTTTTTTTTTCTTTCCATTTTTAACCAGATAAGCAGTGGTATGGGTGTACTAAAGTTAGTGAAGCTGTGACTGTTTCAAAGTAAAAACTTGAGGCTTGACAGGTAAGCAAATTCTCTTGTCTCATAATTGTTTGGTGAAGCATTTGGAAAACAATTTTCATACAAAGTCTAAAAGGAGACTTAGAATGTAAACTGTCTCATGCAACCATCAAAAAGTCCATGAAACTTCCTAATATGACTCAACTTTTTTATCTCTAAATTGGAATTGTTAAGGGCCTCTTTAAGTTGTTAAGTTCAGTCTAGTTAACATGAGAGGTTTTTTTAACAGATGAAATTAAAGAATGTTTTGTGGTTGCCTTGTTTGCCTGCTTGTATTATAAGAATGTTTTTTGCGTTTAAGTGAAAACTCTAATATTGAAGCAACTTATGATGTTGAATTTGTCTTTTATGTGACTGCTTCACAAGCACTGAAAATCCCTTATAAATTAAATAATTTTCTCCTTCAGAAAGATATTAAAAACCTCCAAATATGATATGCCCATAAAGATTGATATCTATTAATTATAGGTAGCCTTTTTCACAATGAGAACCAACAATATAAGCTGGTCCCTGAGGTTTGCTGCCATTTTTATTACCTCTGCCACATACAACCCACAGAAACCACAACTAGAATTGCATGCTGTCCTGTTAGAGGTTGGTCCAGTTTCTTTTCTTTTTTTTTTTTAGCCATTATATACAATTTTCTCCTTTCAATTAAAGAGGAAAATAAGAAGTTGGTTGCTGAAAAGAACTGTTTTCCAGACCTGTGTTTTTTACAAGCACGAATAAGCAAATCAGTTTTGTCACATACAATAACACAAAATACTACACAATATATTAGCATGTGAGTAGCTGTTGAGGAAATTGTGGATGATCCTTATTTTCCATCTTATCTTGCATCCTTTCAAATGTAAATTCACCAAGTGCATCCTATTAGACTTTTCTTCTTCTTGTTTTATCCTTCTTCCAAATCAAGAGTTAATATTTATGTTATTTTTATTTCTTTGATGCACAGATTTACCTAATTCTCCCAACTCTAAATTAAGTGGAAATGCCTTTTTTCCTACTTTTTGGTTCCCCTGTCTGTTATCAATTATAGAATACAGAGGTGTTTTGAAGCCTATTTACTTACAGAATCACTCCATTCTATTTACAAAGTTAATTAGACTGAGTTGTTTTCTACAGGTGTTGTTAGTCTTTGTAAAAGAAGCATGTTTAAATGATTCAAGGTGAGAGGGAGAGATTCAGTAATCCCAAATTACTTAGCTGACCAAACAGAAATTTTGATGGGAATACATCTGTTCTACCTCTCCAAAAAACAACATTGGTGATGAACCATTCACTCTCACAGGTAAAAGCAGTGGCTGAAAACAAGTCAATGTTATTCAGTAGCCAAATAAAAAATGAAACATTTTTTTAACAATAAGGTTAATTAACTCTCAAAACAATTCTTAAAGAAATGTGGATTATCACTGACAAATTTTAAATCAAGTGGACGAGTTTTTCCTAATTAAGTTCTCTTTTACAAGAAGAGTTATTGAGACTAAACCTTGATTTTTCAAATGAGAAATCCTGTGTATTTAGGTCAAGTTAGGTGATCACAATGACTGAAAAATTTAGCAGTAAAGAAATGAAAATATCTGTGCAGAGTTTTGGATAAGTAAATAATTTTTAAATATGCTTCTATTAGTACAAGGCAAAAAAACCCTTTGAAATTTCCAAATCAACATTTTCAGAACTTCCATTATATTACTTTTCTTATTCTTTTGCTATGTCAGGATAAACCAGGGTGTGCTGGTTTAAAGGTAAATCAGCAGGAGAAATGAACACAGCTAAAGAGAGATTACAAGTCAGTTACAATTGAATAAAAATATTACAATAAATACAATGACACAAAGAGAAATTGGTTTTAACCAACAAAACCCAGTAGTATAACCCAGCACCCTGGGGCACAAACAGAATGGTGTTCGTTGGCCCCTGTGCTGAGACCCACATGGTTCCCCGAGTCCAAAATGAAAGGAAGGGAAAAATTTGGTGGTGCAGATGATGGTCACAGTCTGGTCGAGAGTGGTGGTTGCAGTCCTGTTGAGGTTCTGGTCCTCCTCTGGATCTGACGAGTGATCCCTGAGGTCTTCCAACCCCAACATTATATACCCTCAGGTCCAGGTGGGAATACACAGTACCTCCCCCAGGGTGGGGAGTTCCACAATGGGTGATCTAATTCTGTGACTCATGGGGTATTTTGGAACTGTTGCTGGCCCATTAGCAGACACGCCCCCTCAGGCTGGGTGTGAAAGTGCTAACGACTTCCTGGAGGGGAGTTATCACAGCTCTTATCTCACAGGCTTCTTTCACACCCAGCTCACAGCCTGAGGGGTCGGGTGTGCCCTGGGCAGCTGCTGCAAATGGTCCATTGTTAACAGTTCATGGGAAATGAATAGAGGGTATAGAATACAGAGCTTTGGTCACACGCGCACACAGTGATAAACTGGTCGCACTTGCTGAACTAGGACACAGGGGCAAGAAATCAAGTACTTCCATTAGATATAGACTGTGCAAGCTTCCTTTTCTTTACCATTACAGTCTATTGCTTCTAAAGTATTTTCTTTTCAGTTTTATGGTCATTAGTCTTTATACGAAAGGAAAATATGTAATAATAAAATTAAATTTGGAGATCTAATATATTCCATCAGAACAAGCTATAGATTTTAAGACAATTAACTGCTATTTTTTTAAGTCTTTCTCACTCTTCTCCAACTTCTCATTGCCATGTATCAGAAAATAAACTTTTTTTCCTTTAGGTTGATACCAAATGACAATTTATAAAGAGCTGTACTTTGTCATCTTTAAACTAAGAATTTTTTTCCTCTACCTTTTCTTTGACTTGACACCCATGACAAGCACCTATTGGGAAAAGTGTTTGTCCCTACATTTGTTCAATGTTTGACTGCAAATCACTTATGCCTTGAGCTGCTTTGGAGACTGTACTGTACTATATGGAAAAAGGAACATGTCTTAGAGTTGAGGAATGGCAGCTTCTAGTTTTGACAGATTTAAAATGGATTATCTTAATTGATAAGTCACTTGCATGAAAATTTTGATTCTTTGATTTTGATTGTCAGTGAAAGTTACAATTACTGACCTAAAATGTCCCATTCCTATGCCAGAAAGGTATTGTTTTCATGTGGCTTCTTCTACTGCTGCACTGTAACTAAGTTTTAAAAAGGAATCAGTGATGGTGATTGGTTTTTCTCCCTTCCTGAATCAGAAGAAAAATAACTTGTCTCCTACTAAGAACTAAAAATGAGCAGATTGTGCAAAAAATAAGTAAAAGCTAAATTTCAGACATTTGTTTTGTGTTTCATAGGAAAATGAAATACTCATCTTGCCTCCTAAATTGTGGTTGATGGTGTGTGATTTCCATTTCGGGATTCACACAGAGGTACAGGATCTGCAGCAGCCACCCCTGTTTAGAAACACTGCAGCTCCCATTTACCATCGAGCCATCCAAAGTCTGCCTTCTGTGTCAGTATGATTCATAATCATCTTAACACTGCCAAGTAATTTGGGTCCTTGATCCCTTCCAGAATATATTAATTCCCACTTTTAGGCTGGATTTTATTTATTTTTTTTTTAATCCAGTTGATTTCCTACATGATTGCTCCTAAGTATGTTGCTCTTCTTTTTATTTAGGTCCTCAAGCATATTCCTCTCTAAATTTAAGAGCCCACCAGCTTATATATTTATTGGATTTTTTGTATATTCACTATAGCTTACTCCAAATTACAGCTACAGAGCGGATTTTAACCTTGTTCACACAATCTGAATTAATGCACAGACCTCAGGCATGACCTACTAATTGTCTTTATGGCTGGAAACTCATGCCACATTTCAACTACTCCTCAGGGAACCAGTAGAAATTCAATAAATATCATATTAAATACAAGAATTCAGGGGATAAAATATTATAAAGCTTCAATGAAGTCTTAATGAAATTTAAATATTATCTCT
Organism: Sakesphorus luctuosus; assembly: GCA_013396695.1. Taxonomy (NCBI): domain Eukaryota; kingdom Metazoa; phylum Chordata; class Aves; order Passeriformes; family Thamnophilidae; genus Sakesphorus; species Sakesphorus luctuosus. Next base: position 24,786 of record VWZD01007189.1, on the reverse strand, counting down.
ATCTATACCTGACTCTGAAAGTGAGCAGCTGTCACATTAACTGATCCAACATGACCCAGATCTTTGCAGCAGCATTAAAATATTTCTTAATATTTCTAAACTGATATGTCCTAACATGATGTAATGACTGAGTAGCAGAGACGTACATAAACAGCATGTGAGAACATATGACAATAAAAGATGATATTATGTAGACCTGAATTTTCAGAGTTTGAAAAAATGGTTCTGTCAAAAATCATTACTTGTTATAAAAAGAACAAATCAGTGTGAGTTACCAGTTTGGCCAGAAAAATCCCAAATGTCTCTGAAGTAGAAAAGCACTTGACAGCTCAACAGAGTTTCTTGCTAGAAATTTTTTTTTTTTTTTCTATACTTCCTCTAGGGACAAATCATTGTTTTGTGATAGTCTTGATAAGCTCTGGAGCAGGTTTTGCATGACAATGGTAACAGTCAGAGCAAAAGATGTATTCTTTAAATTGTCATCCTAGACATATGGTTGCTGGCCTCTGGATGAGGCCACTGCAGTTAAGTCAGTACTTATTCTTAAAACAATGACAAAATCCAACAGCAGTGACATCCAGGCCATTTTTGACTGCATTTTCTCCTGGACCAAGGAATTAATCAAAATAACATTCTAATACCAGAAATGAAGTCTTCTCTCATGAATTTTCTTTTCCTACACAAAGTTTTATAAGTCAAGTCCTGAAAACTTGGTTTCAGAGTGCATGAATTTTACCTTTTATTTTTAACATCAGACCACAAGACACATCTTGAACTCATAGGTAGCCTTCGGAAAGGAAGACTGCTTGGTTTAGTACCATGTTGTCTGTCACTGCTGTTGTTAATAGGTCATGGGAAGTCTATAACACATCTAAAACTGAATAAGCAAATGATTGTTTTGTAGCTGGTATTGCTTTATGTGTGTAGCATATAAAACACAGGCAGTTAAATGCCTCCCTGGCATCTGATTCTGTCAGATCTTGGAAGCTAAACAGGGTCAGCGCCAGTTAGTACTTGGATGGGAGACCTCCTGGGAATAGTGGGGGCTGTAGGTTCTAGTCCTGAGGACTTCACTGTCACTGTCCAAGCTTGCTCGCCCATGGCAGATGAACCTTGGGAGTTAAACGGTGGGGCCAATTTCACTCACACTGTGCCTGACCTAAAAAATCCACTGTGCAGGCTCGAAGGACACACCCACGTGGGTAGGGCCCTTCCCAAATCTTCATTCGCAAAGCCGAGCCATACATAAGACACAGTAGAACGAAGGTTTTGAAATATTTATTCTGCTGTCTGAGAGAAAGAAACTACACAAAATTGTGAAACTAAACCTCTATAGAGACAAGGAATGAGATGTCAAGCTTTGAGGATATTCTGGGAACATACCAGCTCCTCGATAAACCCCAAGCACTTCAGTTATATGGCAGCAATATTTTGGTTGACCTTTGAATATTTTACCTATAAGGACAAGGACAAAGAATTCTATCTGCAAAGCTCTGAGCTTTGATGAGAAAAGTTTTAGTTAAGGGGGACAGCTTTAGGAATAGTTCATATAAAGACTGAACCTGCAGCTCTAAGAAGTGGTGGTCTGCCTAAGGATTTTTAATGAACAGAATTTTATTTTGTATTTTTATTGCTCTTCTGAATTGTATGTAGGAGCTTGACCAATACGTTTTCATTTGAGCCTGACATATTTTCAGGTGGAATAATAGGTGTAACAAATTTCTTCCAAATTTTGGAATCTAGAGGTTACCTGCTGACAAGATTCATTGTTTAACACTGAGGCTGGCATTGCCACATGTTGGGTTTTAGGGTGTTGCACACAAAACAGAGTTGTCAAAAGGATACATAGATGGAGCAAATATGTATTTGTCTAATTTGATAGGCTAAAATATGTTTTGTTAATTCAGGTACAGTAATATTGCCATTCACATTCAAAAATAATACAGAAAAGTCTCTATTACCATAGTTAAATTGTTACATAGAAAAACTTTCCTATTATCTCTTCTCTTTTTTTTCTGGTGTAATGCTGACTCTTCTGATGTCCCTTTGGATTTTAATCTTGACAACATCAATCCTCCTCAGACCTAGAGGTCAAATGAGGATGTCAGAGCTGTCACTGCCCCCATTCCTTTTCTTGGAAAGCTGTTAAAGTGTTTATTCCTCAACAGTTTGGGCATCTGGCTGGATTTAGTTTTATACATTATCTTAACACAGTCTGCAGTCTCTTTAACGGTTCCCAGTTATTCACTTTTCTCTTCTCTGCGTTATCCAAACTGGTTTAACAACACTGTATTCCTGTAGTGACCATTGTGATTTGTGTTTATAGTTTTGGATGTCTGGTACCATCCTGTGTTTGTACTCTTGCAAACCGTTTTTTAATCTAAAATAATAAATAATTCAGTCTGTAATGTTGCTTACTCATATCTCTATAAACTCAAAATATCCTAAACTAAACATGAATGCTAAACAATTGCTGTAATAAATTTTGAGAAGTTAAAAACTTTAAAAATGTTTTAAGTGAAAACTTAGGCCAAGACAAACATTAATCAAATCCTAAGACCTCACCTTGTAATGCTACTAAAAACATTTCAATAGTAATGCAAAGAAATCATATTTACTGGATGTGGTAGTTTTGGCTTTAGTTTTAGCTAGGCCTCAGTTTGGCCTCAGTTTCTGCAGGCCCAAAGAGACTACATAGATTAAAGGGGACAAACATCACCTGACTTAAGCAACCAAAAAGATATTTCATAACATTTTGATGGCAAAATAGAGTATGAGAGAAGGTGTGGGTGGTGCCTGTCTCAGTCCCTTGATGGCCATGTGCTGACCAGACCTGCTGTCACCCTTGCTGGAAGTGTTGGGCCTCACTCATCACTTCACAGCTGTTCGGTTTGGGAGGTACCTTTTTTTGTTGTTGGTTTTCTCCTCTCTTGCTGGGTATCCTTTGGAGGGAGTTTGTTGCGTATTTGTTGAGTATTTTTTGTGAGTTGGTGTGGTAGTTTTAGCTAGGCCTCACATTAGCAGGCTCAAAGAATCTATGTAGATTAGGAAAGACAGGTATCACCTGACTTAAGCAAGCCAAGAAATATTTCATACCAGATGACGCAAACCTGAGATATAAATACAGGATTAGGAGGTCTTCACACAGTTCCATCATGGCTGAAGTACACACAACACACGCAGCTGCTGCCCTGCTGTCTTGGGCCCTGCTGCTGCTGCTGCTACTTGCATTTTATTTTAGTTTCAGGGAAGTAGAAACATTTTGTTGTTATACTTTCTGTTTCTTATTGGGTGTCTTTTGTGGGGCTTATAGATCCAGAGTGATGGAATCTGTTTTCGGTGGGAGGTAGAAAATTGTTGTATAGCTAACTTGTGTAAGTGTGTGTTATATTGTAGTTTGTTTTTAGTTTTCATTGTTGGTTTGTTTTTTCTCACATTTGCATATATATGTAGTATATCATAAACTGTTTTTAATTGTTTCTCTTTTGTATAATATGAGAAGCTTGCTATTTTAGGGTTTGGGTTTTTTTCCCTCCTCTTTGGTATTTCCCCCCCTCCCCTCCCTCCTCTTCTCTTGGAGAGGGGGGTGGATTCTCTCACACTCTGTTAGGCAGTTGGCATTTTGCCAGCTCAGCCTAACACACTGGACTACAGAGTGTTCCCTCCATAAACAATCTACCTGCTGTAGGAAGTACTTAGCTATGAAATACTTGTGGGTATTTCACAGTATACTGTGGGTTCTGTCATTCACAGAACTAGTTTCATAGCACAAGTAAAATTAATGGGCAATGTTACTTTTAAAGAGAGATCCTTATTACCAGCTTTATCTGTTTTCTTGAGTACTAAAAAAATCAAAAAAGAGTTCTTCATTACTACAGAAACCTTTAAACCTCAAATTATGAAGAGTACAAATATTGAATATGAAAATGCATAACTCAGGTGATAGCTGTATGTGACTCGTTGTGGTATCATATGTAACTCCAGTTACTATCTACTGTATGAAGTGTGAAATTTTTGGTTGTATATAGAAAGTAGAAGGATGTAACAGCACCAGTGTCATTAGTGATTTGGATTAAAATCTACCATAGCTTCAGAACTTGACTGTATTTTCAGAGATCAGACTAAAAGATACATATATCCATGAAGTTTAAAATGAAAGTAAAAGTACATCTGTCAAAAGCAATCAGGTATTTGACATATGTCAAAAATTCAATTACATCTGAACTGAAGCAATTACAATTTCCTTTCAACCTTGGACTCAAGACACTTTTGTGTATGTTTCGATCTAGAAAAAGATTAAGAAACAGGGAAGCTGTCATAGTCTTAATTTACTTGCTAGTACTTTATCTTAGGGTAACATGAACTTTCTTAGGAGACAAAGGGTAAAGTTTAGTGGGTTTTTTTTGTGGCTGGGCACTGAAATGAGGGTCACACTTGTTTACAAGGCATATGCCATTCCTCGTGCAGCTCCTGCATTTTCAAAATATTTGTGTGGTTATTTTCATCTTTTAAAGTGCTGATGTAGAAGAGATTTTGGAACTTTGACTGTAGTATACCTCCTGCTTTCTGTAACTTTGGATTTAGGTCATTACTGTGCTACAGACCTTTAGGTTTTGGATGCCTGGGTAATACCACAAGATTTTATCAACATAAAGTTGTTATCAGGAAAATAAGGGTGATAAGCAATTTTTAAATGTGTGAAATGGTCAAAGGAAGATGGGGTAGATCTACCATCTATCAGATTATTGGAGGGAAAAAATAGATTTGGAAGAAAAAAGCAAGAGAAACTGCCAGTCTACAATGAAGTTTTAGAACAAGTGTTGGACCATAGGGTAATTAGAAAACTTACTACTCTCATTCTTGATTATTCTTCATTCTTTACTCTTACCTATTTGGCATCCCCTCTGCCAAGTGATTTTAATATAACACACTCTGACCTCCTCCACACATTGTGCTCTCTGGGTCATTTTGCAAGGTACTGCCTACTCCTGTTACCCTTTTGCTGATCCCTCGGGTGCTTTGTTAGTTCACTTTTTCCATTCCTATTGCTCAAATATTCCCTGTCTCTGCAATGCATTTCCTTCTCAGACATTTGTCTTGTCTTGCTCCGTACTGCTTGTTCAACCTTGTTCCTTATTGTTCTCTTATCCTACCATTAAATAGGTCCTTCCTAATGTGCTGACCAACTGGGTTTCTGTAAAGTGAACCCCAAAACACCTTCTCTATTTATCCACAATAAGAGTGTGACTTTCATGATCTCTGTTATATATATTTTTAAAAAGTTTTCTCAGAGTTAAAAATATTAAGTGTAATTTTTCTTGGTTTGGTTAACACCAGAGAACTGAATTAGAAATATTTTTTCCCCAGTGTGCTCAACCCTTGTAATCATAGGTATTACTGCTTTCCAACAATAAATTAATATGTGTTTCTGTCAAAATAATTGTTTTGATTTTGGCTGAAACTGCACTGTAGGCTATTAGTTAAAGGATAATTTTATAAATGGAAAGAAAACTTTATCCTTGGCCTTTTAGACATGCTTCATTTAAAAACAAAATAAATTGTATTAAATGAAACAACATGTTTAATTACTGAGCCCTGTTCTCAATCAATTTATTTTAATCTAAATTGCAAATGTTTAACTTGTATCCATTATTTTGTACCAGAAAGAAATTATTCTACATTAAATCTCTTATTTAAATAATCCAGAAAGTCTCTGCCAGAAGTCTGCAAAATTGTATTAACAAAAGATCCATAAAATAGCAAACAATTCTTACAAACATGCTCTACCTAATATATTTTATTGTGTGCTTATGGTAGTGATGTTGTGATGTCTTTCAGTTAGATTCAAATATTCATTCCTTATTTTGTGCCATTTCTTTCTTAAAGCAACTTCTAAAGTTGTAACTAGTCGTTTGTGAAATTGTTTATTAGCATCTGAGTTGCATATTCATGACTTAACTTTTACAATAAGGGAATTGAGCAACTCAGGGGGGATCTTATTATTCTGTATAAGTACCAGAAGGGAGTTCTGGAAAAAAGGATGGAGGCAGGCTCTTTTCAGTGATCCCCGGTGGCAGGTAAGACAGGAATTTTCATCTGAGTGTAGGGAATGCTTTTTTTACTGAGAGGGTGACAGAGCACTGGAACAGGTTGCCCAGAAAAGTTGTGGAATCTCCATCCTTGGAGATATTTAAAACCCTTCCTGCACACAGTCCAAGTAGATGACCCTGCTTGAACAGTGGTGTTGGACCAAATGTCTGTCAGAGGTCCCTTCCACTTCAAGTATTCTGTGATTTTGTGAAGCCTGGAGAGGCAAGGGAAAACACAACTGTAACTTTTGGTGTAAGAATCCATAATTCATGAAGTAGAGTCCCCTAGAAATGCCATCATTGTGGACCATCTGTGCAAAGAGCCTCTCTTGCATCCCACCTACCTAAATGAACTGTACTGAAGGAAGGAAAATGGTAATGTAAATACTAAAACATAGGATGAGATTAAATTTAATCTTTAGCATTTCACATGGTTATTTTATTATGCAATTACTTACGCTTTTTGTATATAACTTGAACTAACTTGAAATGCATTAAGTTCCATTTTATTTGTTTCAGAGAAAATGCAAATAGAAGGTTTAGAATAACTTATGTGCCCCAAGAAACTATAACATAGATCAAGTTATATTTTTTAATTCATTTTGCTCTTCATCTCTGAGCGGATATGAAAGGACTGAGTGACCAATTATTTTCGTGATTGATTTCAGATCTGAACAAAAAGTTCCGAATTTCACTGATATGTGGTTCACATCACATGACTAACTGACATTTGTAATACTTATGCCCCTCAAACATAAATCTTGATACAGTTAAATTGGTTTCATACCTTCCTTGAAGATAATGTAAGTCATTAAACTAGGAATACAGTCTTTTGTATAAATACC